>AWWV01005995.1:0-15347 GCA_001974805.1 Corchorus capsularis | reverse complement strand
TTTAGGTTTTAACTTTGGCTAATTAGGTCCCTGTTAATTTTGTTTAATGGAATTAACATTATTTAGCTTAAGAAAATTAGAAAAAATAAATCTTGGTTAGATAATATAAATGGATATGTATATATGTGTTGGATAGATTAATCTAAATTTGAGAATAAATATGTCTAAGAATGAGTGTGTTATTCAATTCAAGAATTAAATGAATTTAGGGTAGATTTAAGTTACTAATAGAGTTTGGACATAGTAATAAAAAATGAGCCTTTAACCTAGAAACGGAATATATGTATTAGGGTTTGTTTAAGTCTTTTAATTCGGATTAAGTCTTTAAAAGTTCTAGAATTTGAGTTGCTTCTATTTATTAATTGGTAAATTTGGAACTTGTAGATATTGGAGTAAGTAAGGCTTAGGTTTCCCCTTGGGCCTTAAATTGCTTTGGGTCTCTCAAATAGTTGTTGGTTAGATTTAATTGCTTTTTCCTATTGTTAGATTTAGTTTGCTTTGGACTTTCTAGTTTGTTTGGGCCTTGTCTTTTTTCTTCTTTTTCTAATTTGGGCTCTAATTTGTATATCCTAGTTTTAATATTGGTCTTTAATAGAATAAAGTTGAATATAGGGAATGGTAGGGTTCATGTGCATCAATGTTTATTTTATTTTTTCTTTACTATTATTATTATACCTTGTCATTTGAGAATAATGAATTGGACCCGATGATGGAACGATCAATTGGGACTTTGACAACTTTTGTCAGTCTCAATTTGGATTTCCTAAGCTTGGAGCATCCAGATGGGGGTTTTAGCCAGTATGAGTGGCTAAATTGATAATCGGTAAATTGGTAATTAGGGATTAATTAAGTTAATTGGTAATTAAGTTAAGTAATTTGGCAATCAACTTAATTCGGTGTAATTAAGTAAATTGGTGATTAAGTTAAGGAATGTGGTAGTCAACTTAATTCGGTGTAATTAAGTAAATTGATAATTAAGTAATATTGGTAATCAACTTAATTCGGTGTAATTAAGTAATTGGAAATTAAGTTAAGTAATTTGGTAACCAACTTAATTCGGTGTAATTAATTAATTGGAAATTAAGTTAAAGTAATTTGGTAATCAACTTAATTCGGTGTAATTAAGTAAATTGGTGGTTAAGTTAAGTAATTTGGTAACCAACTTAATTCGACGTAATTAAGTAATTGGAAATTAAGTTAAGTAATTTGGTAATCAACTTAATTCGGTGTAATTAAGTAAATTGGTGGTTAAGTTAAGTAATTTGGTAACCAACTTAATTCGGCGTAATTAAGTAATTGGAAATTAAGTTAAGTAATTTGGTAATCAACTTAATTCGGTGTAATTAAGTAAGTTGGTAATTAGATTAAGTAATTTGGTAATTAACTTAATTCGGTGCAATTAAGTAAACTGGTAAATTAAGTAATTTGGTAGTTAACTCAATTCGGTGCAATTAAGTAAACTATTAAATTAAATAACTTGGTAATTAACCTAATTCGGTGTAATTAAGTAAATCAGTAATTAACTTAATTTGGTGTAATTAAGTAAATCAGTAATTGGCTTAATTCGGTGTAATTAAGTAAATAAATGGCTTAATCTTGGAGTCAGTTAAGAATCAAGGAAGTAAATAAAAGAGCTTAATGGCATGAAAATATTTAAAGATAGAAACAACCAATGATAGAAACCCATAGTTAAGTCTAGACTAGTCAGTGCCGTCTTTTGATGGGCGTCGTGGGGGTGCTAATCCTTCCCCACGCGTACCCGACTCCCGAACCTTTAGGACTCTGGTTAGAAGACCGTTTATTAGGTTTAGTGTTACCTTCGCCAAACTTAGGTTAACATTAGGCTTAATAATCTGATAGGTGGCTAATCACACCTAGGTTAAAAAAAGATTAGTAGCGACTCCCATATAGGTATCGGTAGTTTTTTCCCCTTAGTTTTTAGTTTTTTAAGTCGTTCAGCGGTAGGGTACGGATCCCCCGGACCCGGACGTTGCGACAGCTTGGCGGCTCCACTGGGGACTGGTTAAAGAGTCGAACTGAATGCTAGTTTAGAGTTAACTAGGGTTTGCATAATTGGTTGTTTGCTTGCATTTACTCTTGTTTAATAATGCCTATCTTTACAATTTTCATGCTTTCATATTTTGTATCTTCTAATCCATATTTGCTCTGTCTTCTCTGGGGATAGTTTAGTAATTTGGGTTGGGTTTTGGTAAAGGTTTGTATGTTCCTTCACACTCACTTAATAAACTTGCATGTGTATTGCATGAGCTTACACCAAAGCTCTTACCTATTTAGGAGGAGGCAAAGTAACTAGCCTTCGTGTGGCGATAGCCACCGTGTAGGTTTTTAGTGAAACACCTCCACTCAGACTGAACTCTTTCCAATGAGCCTATAATGGGTGAGGATTGGGGGCCTTACTAGCCTAGAGTGGTCGTCAGTGAGGATAGTTTGGGAACCTTTAGAGCCGACAGCCTCACCCAGCATATAGTTACCTATTCCAACCTAGGTAGAGCCAATCCCGTGAAGATAAACCTAGGCACACGAAAGGAACATTTCTTACCTTTACTATTTACTATTCTTTATTATGGACCGTAGAGAGGGTAATCGTATTATCCCAATAATTGGACTCCCTGCCCATAAGAGCCAAAGGCTCGAGTTTTTGAAAAAATCTGAAAATGTTCTTGATGTTATAAGGGCACCGGTACATTATCTGTTTAAAATTTAAGTACGTATTCCTTTATATGGTACTAACTGATTTCTTTCGTCGTTTTCTCTTTTCCTTGTCTTTCCTTTTGCATATTGCATCCATAATAGCTAGGTTCATCATTTAAGATAGGGAAAGATGATGCGGGATCAGGACGACTTGGAATCTTTTGTTCCAGAGCATTTGAGGGACAGGCACCCAGCGCACGTCCAGCATAGGAACATGTTGGCGCAGCGACTTTATGGGGACAATCTGCCCCAAGATTTTCAATCGGAGGTTCCATATACGGTTTATTTGGACTTGAAACCGAATGACTTCACCGAACTTTGGGAACTGTGGAGGAGGATGAGGATGACTGAACAGGAATTTGCTGGAAAATACGGGGCAGTGGTGCAACTCATCCAAGTAAAAGTAGATGACAATATGATCAGAGGGATGCTTCCATACTGGGATCGTTTATACCGATGTTTCACATTCAATGAAGTAGATATGGTTCCAACTATTGAGGAATATGCCCAGCTTCTGAGGTTCAAAGCCATTATTAAGGATGACAGAGTCTATATGAAAGGAAACAAGTCAACACCAACATATGTCTTAGCCGATCTTATGGGAGTTCAGAAGTCCGCATATGATAAGTATTGGAAAAGTAAAGGGTATTCTAGCGGGCTGGAAATTCGATGTTTCCTAGACTTCGTGAGGCACAGCTTGAATACTCCACAAGGACAGGATGTTATGGCTGTTTTGGTTTACGGAATGGTGGTCTTCTCTAGGGCGCTTGGGCACATAGATGCAAGTATTGTTCACTTAGTGGATTCCATCAAAAGAGGTAGCAATCCAGTTCCAGCCATCCTTGCAGAAACCATCAGATCCCTGAACCATTATCGCTTTAAGGGGGGAAGATTCAAAGGATGTGCTCAGCTATTGACTATTTGGTTTAAGGGGCATTTCCAATGTGTTAAGTCTCAATTCATAAAGCCCATCTATGAGTTAGTAGCAGCAAATCCAATACGGGAGTACCTTGACAGTGAGTGGCCTGCGGCTAAAACTAAAGGGCAATGGATCAAATTTCTAGGGACTCTTAAGAGTGACCAAGTCGAATGGGTCGCCCCATGCTTTCACTCGACCTCTGTGGCATATTGTTGTGGATCCAATCCATGGGTACCCTTGTTTGGATTATGGGGCGTGACAAGCTATTCTCCTATAATGGTCAGAAGACAATATGGAGGTGATCAGTTTATTCCAGCCACTCATGGTTTGAACAGTGTTGATATAGAATATGGGAAGGATTATTCAAAGCAGAAAGCACAAGATCTATGGGAGTTACACCCGAATACCCTGACTGGCATCGCAAAAGGGTAAAGGACATTAAGGTACCCCCTCCTACTGATCCCAATGCTGTGGTAGGGGAGGAGATGGAGGATATTTTCATGAGGTTGACAATTCAGTACGAAAGGTTAAGAGAAGGTACTGAAGCTGAGAGATTGGCAAAAGTTAACCAGCAGCTGATTTTGGAAAAAGAGAAAGCAGAAAGGAGGGCTAGAGAAACAGAGGCAAAGCTGAGAGAGACAGAAGAGGAAATCAAGGATACAAGGAAACTGAAGGAAAAAGCTGAAGCTCAGAATCAAAAGCTAAAAGGGGACTTCAAAGTAGAGTGCAAGGAAAGGGTAAGGTTGGAAAAGATGAATAAAGCCAGCCACCTTGCGACAAGATATTACAAGGAATGATTGGATACTGAAAAAGAAGAAAGTTCTATCAAGGATCAGCAGATGAAGACCTTAGATCGTAGCCTAAAAAGAACCAGGGAAGAGAATGAAAGGGTCCGAAGTAAGTTAGAAGAGGAAAAAGCCAGAGCAAAGGCAGCTGAAGTATCCAAGGCCCAAGTAGAGGCAAATTTAGAGTTTCACAAGAAGGCAGCCATATTGAACAAGAAAGAATTTGAGGAAGTGAATATGATGCTCAGGAATTAGGAGGAGCAATATGCGAAACTCAGAGCTGAATGTTATGACCTGAAAGATCAGAGATTTCTTTAGCAAAGGGCTTATCAAGAGAGGTGTGATCAGATTCGCTTCTTGCTCGAAAAGATCCAAATTGGGTTGCAACAGATAGAGGATATTAGGGATCAGGCTAGGAACGTACTGCCATGCGTCGCACCATTTGACAAGCGCCTCCAACCTGTAGCTGACTTTTTGGATGGCACCATCAGCAAATGCAATGAAGCTCTTGCCTATTTCCAGCAGTTCGTAGGGAAACAACAGTATTGTAGCTCTTGTAATAGAGTAGTTATTTTAAGTTTTTCAAGTATTTAAGGCATGTAACTAAAAGTACTCATAGTTTAAATTTCAGTTTAGACAAAGGCCTGTAATTAAGTTATATTCCAAGTTTTAGAACATTGGTTTATGGTTGGCTTGTTTTCAATTAATGAAGAATTCGCTCTTACGGTGTTGCGAGACAACGAATCCCAATCTTCTCTTTCTATCTTAAATGATGAATAGGTTCATGCATCATGTGCATAAGGATGAAAGCCCTGATTGATAACAAGACTTGTGACGGCCACGACTTTCGTCCTGTGGGGTTCAACCCAACCATTGGGAGGGGCCCCACATTCTCATTGCATTTTAAAGATAAATAAATAAATAATAATAATAATAAGCGATAATAACAATTTTTTACCTTTACCTCAGGGAAGAGCTAAGATAGCACCCAAGAACCGGTATCAATCTACTCGACCATACAACACTAGGTCTAGAACTAGGAGGATGGAAGACCAGAATGCAGAAATTCAGCGACTGAAGGAGGAATTGGCACGCCGTGATGAAAAGGCGAAACACCGAGGAAGATGCTATGAATGCTCAAATGGAGCAGATGAGGGGTATGTTAACACAGCTGATGAAAGGGAAATGTTTGGCGGGAGATACTCAGAATATGGAAGATTCGATGGGAGGAATGCCCGTAGCAAGTTCAGGGACAACTGGAACAAAGAACGAGAATACCAATCCTTTTGCGCTCCCTCCAGCATCTGGTAGCTCACCACTAACGGGGATGGCGACTAGGCCTATAGTGTCTAATACTGCAACGTCTAGCGGCATGCAATTCGCTTTCCCACTACTGGCCAGACCTGTTGTTTATAATACCTCAATGTTTAGCGGAGCGCAGTTTGCCTTCCCACCACTATCAGGGGTGTCCACTGGGACCTTTAGTCCACTTCCACCCAGATCCCACGCTGGTATTTTTACTGCACCTATATCATCACAACAGGACTACTCATACCTGTTTTCACATGGGATAGCTGCTACTAGGCCTACAGACTTAACAAAGGAAGATAATCCGAAAAAAGGGGCTGAAGAGGAGATGTTTTGGCAGAAGATTGAAGGCCGAATAGAAGACAGATTGAGGAGCGTGGATGGAATTCAGGACTATGGGATTCCCAATATTGCAAGTACTGCTGTGGCAAAAGGAGTAGTCATTCCTCCTAAATTCAAGATGCCAGATTTTGAGAAGTATGATGGAACAAAGAACCCTAGAGATCACGTGCTCAGTTTCCAGAACAAGATGGCACCCTTTTCCACTGATGATAAATTCCTGATGTACAGCTTCATGTTTAGCTTGACGGGTTCGGCAATTACTTGGTACAATCAACTAGATCCAAAAAGCATTCAGAGTTGGAGTGACATGACCAAGGCCTTTTTAGCACATTTTAGGTATCTGATGGAGTTGGCGCCCACTAGAGATACTCTGACAAACATGTCAAGAAAGTCTGATGAATCGTTAACGACTTATGGTCAACGTTTCAGAGAAGTGGCCTTGTTAGTGCCTGGACTCCCGGAAAGGGAGGTGAACTCTTTATTCCTAAGAACATTGCCTAAGGAGTACTTTAAAGTATTACTCCCGAAGATTACAGAGTCATTCTCAAGCTTAATTGTAATTGGAGAAGCTATGGAGGCTGCAATTAAGGTGGGGTATTTAGATGAGCTGGGTGATCATGCTAAGAAAGGACAAAAAAGGAAGGAAGGAGAAGTACATTTAGTGGGGGAAACAGATTACAGACCCAGGAATCAGGGACAACAGTATTACCCGAGAAATTATGGGTACAATTATCGGCCCCGAGGATACTACCAGTACCAGACCAACACTTATTACACTAAGCATCCTGGGGATGTCAATGCTGTTGGCGGTACGCCTTTTCAACCAAGGCCCCAGAACCAACGTCCCAGCACACCTTTGGCAATTCAGCAGAAAAATCCAGCAAACTGGCCTGGAGGTAAAGACCCGATAAAGGAAAGAGTCCCAATTGACCCGATCCCATACACTTATACTGAGCTTTTGCCTCAGCTATTGCAGCAAGGTTTATTAGAAAGGATACCTTTCTCCAATCCTCTAAGACACCCAAGACCGCAATGGTACAATGCCAATGCTCACTGAGATTACCATTCGGGATCCGAGGGGCATGCTACTGAAGATTGTTTGAGGTTGAAATATGATGTACAGGAGTTGGTAAAATCGGGGAAGTTAAGCTTTGCAAATGCAGCTCGAACTAATCCATTGCCCAATCATGGTGGGAATCAGGTGGGTATGATTGGTAAAGGTGAAATGGTTAAAAGTCAGATCCAGGAAGTGGTTACTCCAATGGCCACAGTTTACAGGGCTTTAGTGAAAACAGAGATGGTAGTCGCAGGGGAGTTTGGAGAATAAGAAATGGATGAAGTATGCCCGTATCATGGTTTGGGGCATGGAATTCAAGGATGTTGTGAGTTCAGGAAAATGGTTCAGAATTTGATGGACGATGGAAAAATTGAATTCTATACAGAGAACAAGGAAGTGGAAGTTTATGTAATCATCGAGGAGCATGTGAAACCCTTTATACCGGCTCCTCCTACAGTTAAGCCTACTCAACCATTTGTGCCAACTCCATCCATGGTGGCACCCAAACCTTTTGTGCCAAAGCCACTAACAGTTTTACCGGCCTATATGCAAAAATCAGTGGCATCCGTAGTTGTGAAACCCCCACAACCATTTCCTTACACGGATAGTCACCAAGTGCCATGGAAATATGATTTCAATGTGACTACATCATCCGGGGAAGGTAGTTCGGCTAACGTGACGGGTGTGGGTAGAATGACTAGAAGCGGAAGGGTGTACTCCCCAGAAATGACAGAATCGGTCCAGAAAAGGAAAGAGGAGATTGTGGCCCCAGAAACCGGTGCAAGGGAATCTGTGGAAGTAGCTAATAAGACCAGAAAGGAAGAAATGTTGAGAAGCCAGTGACAGAACATGAAGAATGTGAGTTTTTAAAGATCATTAAACAGAGTGAGTATCGTGTAATTGAACAGTTGAACAGGTTACCTGCTAGGATTTTTATCCTTAGTCTGTTATTAAACTTAGAAGCACACCGAAAAGCATTATTGAAAGTGTTGAACCATTCTTATGTATCTCAAAACATCAGTGTCGCCGACTTGGATCACATGGTGGGCAACATATCGGCACACGGATTCATTGCCTTTGCGGAGAAGGATATTCCGAAAGGAATGAGGAACAACATAAAGGCATTGCATATCACAGTCAGGTGCCAAAATGTGAGCATGGGCAATGTTCTGATTGATAATGGTTCAGCTTTGAATATCTTACCCCTCAAAATGTTGAAAAGGTTGCCGGTGGATGAGGCCTGCATTCAAACCAATCATCTGATTGTGAAAGCTTTTGATGGTACTAGGAGGAGTGTTATAGGAGAAATGGAGATAACCATTGAAGTGGGGGGAGTGCCATTCGCTCTAGTGTTTCAAGTACTGGATATACAACATCCATCCTATTCATGCTTATTAGGAAGGCCATAGATACATCAGGCAGGGGCTGTTCCATCAACCTTACATCAAGTGGTGAAATTTCTTACTTCAGAGAAGTTTGTAGAAGTCAAAGGAGAAGAAGACTTTGTGGTGGCTAGTGCATCAGGATTCTCTTATGTTGAACCACCGGAGGGGTCATATGAATGCTCATTCAGGGCCTTTGAAGTTGCAGAAGTCATTCCCAAAAGCATGATGGACTTCTCTATTATGAGCATTAGGTTTATGATGAAGAGGGGATTTGAAGAAGGAAAAGGCTTGGGGATGGACTTGCAAGGGACTACACGGCTGTTGAAGTACCCACACATGAGGGCCCTCTGGGTTGGGGTTTAAGCCAACGGCTAAGGACTGGGCAGAAGCTGAAGACAGGGTGAAACTGAGAAGGTTGGCCAGGATGGGGCATAGAGTGGAAGAGAAGAAGATGAAGTTCCCGCCTTTGTATGAGACCTTCAAGTCAGCTGGTTGGGTCAACAATGCTGCACCAGAAGGAGAGTCAGGGATTGAGGAAAAGCTGCAGAATCTGGACATCAATGCTGTTACTGATGATACTCTGGAAGAACAAGATTGCCCTTGGATCCGTGAACTAGCCCCAGGAGAAGTTCTGAACAACTGGGTTGAATTTGAAAGAGCTATCTTTGTTGATGATTCAGAGATGTAAATAATCTTTTTATCTTAAGTACTAATACCACCTCAAGAATGTCTATGACAATACCATGTTCTGATTTTCCTTTCAAAATATCAAACTATCTTATGTTCACCATATTTCTTAAAGTAATGAAATGAAATACACTCCAGAAGTTTTATCCATATATTTTTCATCTTTATTTTACATTTTCATTATCATTTATTCATTTATTACTAGTTATATATTCTTTCCTTGTTATATATATTTTGTTGCTTTATTTCTCAGGCCGACTGACGATGAATGCAAAGACGCTCGCAATGAGCCGGGGTTCGATTTCGAAAAACCGTTCTTTGCCGACGAGCCTGACAATGAAGACACTGAGGACCAGGCCTTACCCCCAGACCTTTTGAGACTGGTAGAACAGGAGGAAAAGCAGATATTGCCACATAAGGAACCCACCAAATTGATTAATTTGGGGACAGAAGAAGAACCAAGGGAGGTTAAAATTGGTACTACTTTATCAGAAAAAGAGAAACAATAGCTGGTAGATCTCTTGAATGAGTATATGAATGTGTTCGCGTGGTCGTACCAAGATATGCCAGGTTTAGATCCAGAAGTTGTGGTATATCGATTGCCCATCAGATCAGAATGTAAGCCGGTCCAGCAGAAATTGAGAAGGATGAAGCCTGACATGTTATTAAAGATTAAGGAAGAAGTCAAGAAGCAGCTTGATGCAGGGTTCTTGGAAGAGGCCAAATATCCAGAATGGCAGGCAAATATAGTCTCGGTACCGAAGAAAGATGGAAAAGTAAGGATGTGTGTGGACTACCGGGATTTGAACCGAGCTAGCCAGAAGGACAATTTTCCTTTGCCACATATTGATGTTCTAGTAGACAACACTGCTGGGTATTCTTTGTTTTCACTTATGGACGGATTTTCTAGGTACAATCAGATTAGGATGGCGCTAGAAGACAGAGAGAAAACTGCATTTGTCACGGCTTGGGAAGTATTCTGTTACAAAGTTATGCCGTTTGGGCTAAAGAATGCCGGGGCAACATATCAAAGAGCCATGGTGAATCTTTTTCATGACATGATGCACAAAGAGATTGAAGTATATGTTGATGATATGATTGCAAAAGCGCGGTCAGTGGGATAACATTTGATGAATTTAAGAAAGCTCTTTGAAAGACTTCGAGAATTCCAGCTTAAACTTAACCTGGCAAAATGTACTTTCGGAGCCACTTCAGGGAAGTTACTTGAATTTGTAGTCAGTGAAAAGGGGATTGAAGTAGATCCGGACAAAGTAAAAGCCATTCAAAATTTACCCCCACCAAAGAATCAAAAGGAAGTTAGAGGATTTTTGGGTAGGTTGAATTACATTGCTCGCTTCATTTCCCAACTGACAGCAAAATGCGATCCAATCTTTAAGTTGCTCAAGAAGAAAAATCCAGGAGAGTGGGGTGAGGATTGTCAAGCTGCTTTCAATAAGGTTAAGGAATATCTATCCAGCCCACCAATGTTAGTACCTCCAGTGAAAGAAAGGCCCGTGATCTTGTATTTAACGGTTCTGGAGAATTTAATGGGTTGTGTATTGGCACAGCATGATGAAACTGGAAAGAAGGAGCGAGCGATTTACTACCTAAGCAAGAAATTCACTGATTATGAAGTCAAATACTCAAATTTGGAGTAGATGTGTTGTGCACTCGCTTGGGCAGCTCATAGATTAAGACAGTATATGCTTTATCATACTACTTGGTTGGTTTCCAAATTGGATCCGATTAGGTACGTGTTTGAAAAGCCTGGCTTGTCAGGAAGAATCGCCAGATGGCAGGTGTTATTATCAGAATATGATAAAGTGTATGTGTCTCAGAAAGCCATCAAAGGAAGTTCTATAGCAGAATTCTTAGCTGATCGAGCTAGTAAAGATTATGAGCCGGTGCAGTTCGAGTTTCCAGATGAAGACTTGATGGCAATATGCCAAGTAGAGGAAGTAAAAGAAGAGGAAGAAACGTGGAAGATGTACTTTGATGGGGCATCAAACCTGCCAGGGCAGGGGATAGGTGCAGTATTGATATCCCCCGATGGTGATTATCTCCCAGCTACGGCTCGATTGGGATTCCCAGCCACGAACAATGCATCAGAATATGAAGCTTGCATTTTGGGAATTCAGATGGCGTTAGACAAAGAAGTAAAGAAGTTGGAAGTTTATGGTGATTCAGCCTTGGTAATTTACCAAATGAAAGGAGAATGGCAGACGAGGGAGCCAAAGTTGGTTAAATACCAGGATTATCTGTTGGAGTTAGTCAAGCCCTTTGAGAAGATTACATTTAATCAGTTGGCAGACGCATTAGCAATTCTCGCGTCAATGTTTAAAGTGGGAACAAACACAGAGATTCAGCCAATCCGTGTTCAGATGAAGGATTCCCCGACACATGTGATGAGTGTGGAGGATGAAGTAGATGGGAATCCATGGTATTTTGATATCCTCCAGTACATCAAGTACCAAAGATACCTAGAACATGCCACAGAAAACGACAAGAGGGTGATTCGAAGAATGGCAATAGGTTATCTCCTAGAGGGTGACACGTTATACAAGAAAAGTCGTGACCAAACATTGCTTAGATGTGTGGGTTTAACAGAAGCCAAGAGGATTATAGAAGAAGTGCACAGAGGTTCATGTGGGAGTCATGCCAGTGGGCACAAGATGGCGAGGCAAATTATGAGAGCGGGTTATTATTGGTTGACATTGGAAACCGATTGTATTAAGTATGTCAGAAAATGTCGTGAGTGTCAAATTTACGCAGATCAAATTCACGCGCCCCCGAACCTATTACATGTAATGTCAGCTCCATGGCCCTTCTCAATGTGGGGAATAGATGTGATCGGAGCTATTAACCCCAAGGCTTCAAATGGGTACAGATTCATATTGGTGGCGATCGATTACTTTACAAAATGGGTTGAGGCAACTTCATACGCAAGTGTTACTTAGGCAGTAGTCACCAAGTTCATTAAGAAGGAGATTATCTGCAGATATGGGTTGCTGGAAAGGATCATTACTGACAATGCATCCAACTTGAACCAAGGATTGGTGGAAGAAACTTGTAAACAGTTCAAGATTGTGCATAGTAACTCAACCATTACAGACCTAAGATGAATGGCGCAGTGGAGGCAGCCAATAAGAATATTAAGAAGATTGTGGCGAAGATGACTGAAACATATAAGGATTGGCACGAAAAGCTTCCTTTTGCTCTTCATGCTTATCGGACTTGCGTTAGGACCTCAACTGGGGCAACCCCGTACTCTTTGGTATATGGAATGGAGGCAGTGGTGCCGATTGAAGTAGAAATACCGTCCATACGAGTATATCGAGAGACTAAACTGGAAGAGTTTGAATGGGTTCAAGAGAGATATGATCAGCTCAATTTAGTCGATGAGAAAAGGTTAACGGCTTTATGTCATGGCCAAAGGTACCAAAAAAGGATGGAGCGGGCATTTAACAAGAAAATACGCCCGAGAGAGTTCAAAGAAGGAGATTTGGTACTGAAAAAGATCATACCAGAGCAAGGTGGCCCAAGGGGCAAGTGGGCACCTAACTGGGAAGGCCCATTCGTGGTAAAGAAAGCATTTTCTGGTGGGGCATTGATTTTGCAAGAGATGGATGGGGAAGAGTTTCCCAGGCCAATCAACTCTGACACAGTCAAGAAATATTATGCCTAAAAAAAAGGGCCAAAAAAAAGAAAGAGGTCGCAAAAAGAGAAATGAAATATAAGGAGGGGTCCAAGTTGAAAACCCGCAAAGGGCGGCTCAAGGTGAAGGATGGAAAAGGAGGAACTTGAGTTGAAAACCCGAAAAGGGCGGCTCAGGTGGAAGATGGAAGGACATAGTCTGTTCACATTACACTACAAGAAAATCTCTTGAGGTCAAAAGGGTAATAATCTGGTCCAGACTGAGTTGGGTAAGGCAACATCAAAACCAATTTCGAAGAACCTTCGACAAACGTCACAAAAACCGTCATCGGAGTATTCATCGACATGAGGTTCTATCTCTTCAGCATGTTTTCATTAGTATATAATATATATATATATATATACATATGTATTAAATTCCTCGTTATATAAGCTTATCTCTTTTCTATTTGCACATGTTATCTTCATTAATGGCATTTCGAAGTTTTTGTTAAAGTTTAAAATTTGTGTTCTTTTTGCATCACATTTTCAAGTAAGACATTGGTTCTCTTTTTTTAAATAAATTACTAAAAAACAAACATGGGAATGGTCACTTTTAATTGTTCAAGAGGAGGTATTAGTAAAAGATATAAAGGAGCATAAATCATCACTCGGGGCAAAAAATTCGAAAATAACAAAGGTGAAGTCTCGATGATAGCACGGGGGCATGAAATTAAGAGAAATTAAGTTAAGGTTATAGGTAAGGAGTTGGAGAAGGAAGGCATCGGGCCAAGGGGTTAGGAGGAACACGAAGGAGATGTACATAACCATAGGTTAATTTGGCAAAGGAAATAAAATTCAAACCAAACCATACACGTTTAGCATTTCACTTATCCTCAGCATATGACATTACACTAGCATTCGACATTGCATTATCATTCTAACCCGCACCAAAGCATACCATCTAGAGACAATTATCAGGGATTCTTATTTCTTCAAAGGTTGGGATTGGATGACTCGGTGTAGCATCCTTAAAATCGAGTTCATATGACTCAGTGAAGCATCTTCAAAGTTGGAATCATATGACTCGGTGAAGCATTTTCAAAGTTGGATTCAGATGACTCAGTATACCATCTTCAGATATTAGGATTCGGTGAGCTCAGTGCAGCATAATTTCAGACAAGCCAGGGTAATTCGGTGAATCTAGTTAATGCAGTGCATTATGTCTTCAAGATTGGAATTCAGTGAGCTCGGTATAGCATATTATCAAACAGTTCAGAGTAATTCGGTGAATTTAGTTAATGCGGTGCATTATGTCTTCAAGATTGGAATTCGGTGAGCTCGGTGCAGCATATTCTCAAAAGTTCTTTAATGTTTGGTTCGGTGAATCAAGCTAACACGATGCAGTGCATTCAATTTTTAGAATGGTGGTCCCATTGGAAAGGAAAGGATTATGTGTCTATGTCTTTGCACTTTTGCTAATTCTTGAAAAATGCCCAAATAACCCTTTTGCACATTTCCCAATAATTAGCAAATGCAAAAAGAGGGACAGCTGTAGACACATAATTTTGAACCTTGCTTTAATTAATTAATTAAACCTTTCCTCGATTTTAATTAGGTCCAATCTTTTGCTTAGGTAAAGAGTAAAGAATAAACAATATCCTTTTCTTTTTCTTTTCCAAAGTCTTTTTAGTTAGTTATATCCACCTCTTCTTTTTTTCCTTCATTCTCTTCTTAAAATTGGTCCAGATTGGGATTATTGTTTCTAGGGCTTTTGCATTAGATGATCTTTCTCTTCTTTTAAAGTTCATTAAGGGTCTTGGGCTGCTTGAAGGTCATTTTGTTGGGGCTCTAAATACTTTAGTTGTTGGGCCTTATCTCTATGTCAAACTAATCTGGGGCATGTGGATCGCTTTGGGCTCCGAACAATGATGAAACAAAGCTGAAAAGATAAAGAAAATAAATCTATCTGGATTTAAGGATTCATATTACAGGCTGTTGCATTACAGGAATAATAGAATTCCATGCCTTTCATTACATAAAAGTAAAATATCTATGAGAATTACATAAGGGAGATCAAGTGATTCATTCCCCTTAATCTACCCTTTCCCAAATCTTGAGTCTTCAGTCCCCTGCAAAAATAGAATTCAAAGCCAAATCAGTAACAATTAAGCAAAAAGAAGGAGGCTTAATTAGCACTAAGGCAGTTGTACTTATCTTTTTTTGGACATGGGGGACCAAGCTTGGATGGTCCCCCTCGCCACATCAGCAACCACAGTGCACCATGGGAGACAAAGCAGTGGAGGGTTTACAACAATTAAACATAAGCAAACAAGAGGATTAGCAGGCTTAATGAAAACTTACCAACCAAGTTCAAGAGAAGTCAGAGATTTGTCTCTAAAAATTATTCGATGTGCAAAACATACAAATGCAGATGATCAAGGGGCGTATCTCAACCGTTAGTACAGTTTACTAGACTGAAACTGTTGTAATCTAATGGCTAAAATGGCAGAGGAACA
>AWWV01005993.1:0-30687 GCA_001974805.1 Corchorus capsularis | reverse complement strand
TTATTGCCGATAGTGAAAGATGGTGATCGGCTTCTCTTGGCCGACGTTGGGGTTTCTTCATCGTCGATGATGCTCGTTGGTCTTACAACCGTTAGGTATGCATTAGGCATGTATTATAGAATAAGCATGATCAAATGCTAATCCTAGCGTTCGTTGTTCCTGTGGCAAAGTTCAGGATGTTCGTCGTATTAGTTTATACTCCATTCGGAGTTCATGTTGTTTATACTCAATCACGGAGTTCGTGTGGAGATCATTTAGTTTATATTCAATCGCGGAGTTAATGTGTGAATGTCAAAGACAAACATCGTTCTAATACCAAGGTCCAGGACGAACGTAACTACTGCAACAGTTTAATTTACTCACATACATAATAGTAAATATGGCATTTTAATATTTGCATAATAATCGAGAAAGATTTAGCCAAATCTGTCCTCAAAATTGGAAAGAGAACGTTCGGAGACCTTAGGAACTGGTCTAAGATTGCTGGAAACTGGTCTGGAATGAACCGAACAGAGCAGTCAAAGTCACTAGTCTGAATCGTTTTGGTCAACGGTCTTGATGTTTTGGTCAAAGTCAACGGTTGACGTGGTGTACACGTGGCACGTTCTGATTCGCGGAGTGTGCTGACATCATGCTGACGTAGCCCTATGGTGTCATCAGATGGTGACGTGACAGTTTGTGATTTGGCCACATGTAAAATCTGATCAAGGTACCAGCACCGGCGCGTGATGACGCGTGAGATTGATGGCCATGGCTTCGGCGACGCTTGACGGCGCGTCCGGCTCCAGTTCGCCGTGAAATTTGATCGGGGGATTTCTCTCGGTGTCCTCGTCCTTCTGGTGCTGGCGGTGTCGTAAGGAGGTTCCTGGATTCACGCAAATCTGAGCCGACACTTGCGGGTGGAGAGAGGAAATCGACGGTGACGGTGCGTTTGGCGGTGGTGAGGCATCCGACTTCAGTTCATCGTGAAATTTTGGCTGGAGAACCATCTCGTTGCCCCTTGCATGATGGAGTAGATGGTGTAGCTAGGAGGTGGCCAGAATTGAGTAGATCTGAGCCGAAAGCCAAGGAAGAGAAGGAGAGCTAATGGTGGCGCGTGGGGGCGTGTGAAGCCAACTACGACGACTGATCGGGATGAAATTTTGACGGTTTACTCATCGCGTCGAAGGGAATCCGATGTTAGTGATTGTTCACCTAGAGGACGGCCGGATGCTGAGATCTCAAACAGACACTCGTCGGAGCTAAATGTTAACCGGAAAGAGCAAAGCTTTTTGCTCGTTTCCCACAGACAGCGCTATCGTTAATGCCAAATAATGTCGAAACCCAACATCGAGCTCCAAGTGGCCTGCAATAGAGTAAAACCCGTGAGAAAGAGGTCCCCCCGTTGGTTTGGAGGGGGGACCTCCTCCGACGGTCAAGTCAGTGAGGTTCACTTTTCCAGTGCAGTAAGTGTTTTTCTGAGTGTGATATCACATAGTAGAGCATAATAGGGTAAATGGCCATACCTTGGTTATTTATATACCTTAGGAATTAGGGTTTTGCTAGTGGGCTTGGCCCAAAATAAAGTATGATCAACATCTCCCATTTTACAGGCGGGCCTTCGGACTTAGACGGATATCCCAACCCTTTTTCAGGTCTATCCACTACCTTAATAAAGATAATAAACTAATCTAAATCCACATAAAGGGGCATAAATGTCACATACAGTAAGACTTGAAAGAAGAACCTCACAATCATATACAATACACCTACCGATTGACCTAATAGCTTTGGTGTTGTACATATATTCATCCAATGGCTATTATACATCCGTATTATCACTAATTGAATTAATTGGAGTCTTTGGTTTGACCGTTGGCCTACCATTGTCCAAAGTTGGAGAAATTGCTTGTTTAAGAAGTGAGGGATCTTTCGTCTTTCACCCACCAATAAATAAATCCAATTATATAGCTTTAGTTTTTAGTTAGAAGGCTGGAAAAACATGAAAGCAAGCAGGTGTTCTGTTTGGGCGTAGAAGAGCAAGAATAAAAACTAAAGCTAAAACAGAACACCTCCTTGCTTTCATGTGTTTCGAGCCTTCCACTATAACTAAAAACTAAAGCTAAATTAAACTTAATAATTCTAAACCACAAAACACAACTTAACTTCAATAAGAGCCTTCCTCTCTCCTTCCAATATTCTGCTTACTTTGACCGATTGTTCACCTATTTTACGTACGTTTTCCCTCCTATATTAATTATTAGATCTATGGTACTCACTTTGTGAGTGTAGAAATAAAAAGGTAGTTTATAGTAGTTTTCTTTTTTGGTACATTTAAATTAGTAGTTTTTTTTTTAAATAATATAAATATCTTTGGTGTTGGTGGTTTAGTTTGAAATGGGTAGTTTTTAATGTTTTAAAAACCGAGTTTGTATCCGAGTTAACTCGTGACACAAACTCAGGACTTCACATTATAATTAGTATAGATACTGCTCAAAGATATATTTATTCCAATTATTAATATTAATAATATAAATATTTAATGTTGCTTTTTTTTTGCCAAATTTAATGTTGCTTTGCTTCATCATTTTTACTTTTCTTTTATAACAAAAGAAAAAATCGTTACAGATAAATATAATTAAACTAACCGATTCTTTTTTTTCTTTTGGCCATTACTATTTAACCGATTCAACTCAAATAAAATCACACAAGAATCAAATTAGAGACTTAGAATCTATTTGATAAACTGAAAATTTAAGTGTTGAAATTTTAATATTAAATTTCATAAGTACTGAATTTAAACCATAAAAATTAATTGATATACTGAAAATTAAGTACTGAATGCATTGTATCGTTTGATAATAATAGCCCCTTAATTCTGAAAATAATTTCTTTTACATCGTTAGCCTTATCAACATGACATGAAATATTATTATTTGAAAAAAACAATTTCTTTATATTTATGATTTTTGATTGAAAAAGTATATAATTATTATCAAATACAAGTATCATAAATTAACAAAAGGATATGGGAGAAGAACAATATTCAGTTTTCATCTAGATTATTGCTTTTAATCTAGATTCCAATAGTATTTCTTTGGAATGCATAGAACGTTTTATTTGGAAGCTTTCAATCCAGATTGGAATAGTATTTTTAATTCAAATTTGGAGAAAACCTCTACACAGAAAATGACGAAAACCTAATTTTTATTTGGTTATCGAAAGGACGAGAGAACAACAATATTTAGTTTCAAAAGGATGGGGAAGAACAATAAGAAAAAATATAAATCTTCAACGGTGAATTATTTTTCTCATATTTGTGTATTAAGATTTCTGAAGATGGCCTTGAATTAAAAAGTGGAAGAAGAAATAAAGGAGAGGGAGGAGATGTCAGTTTCGTGGAGGACAATATAGTCTGAAACATTCTTTTTTATAAAAAAATTGACTTAGCGTTCTCAATTATGACTGATAAGTAGATTCTAAGCTAAAATAAGAATAAGTTATCAAACACATAGAAAAGATAAAAGTATTGAAATTTTTAATTTTCAATGTTTATCAAACACATACTTAGAAAACAAGAATCAAAATTTCATCATGTTTATACCTCAATTTACAATTGAGAGTAAATTGGTCTTCACATGAATAACATCAAGATGAGTTGTCAAGATTTGATTACAAATCCTGATGAAACTTAATTTCTGCACCACCCTAGTTCCAATTGAATTAGGAAATTCTTGCAATTAATTAATTAAGGCCAAAAATTTATTAATAAATACTAATTATTTTCAAAATAATAATTATTATTTCCCATATATGCCGCCCAATAATAAGGAAGTGGCAGAAAAATCACTTAAGAGGAGATTTCCTTTAAATGAAGCTGTCAGCAGGAGGCAGACATAAAAAAGAGAAGTTGTATCCCATGTCAGGAGATGGGAGACATGTCATAGACTTAAAACAACAAGCCCAAGCTGTCTCCTGTGTCTCAGGAGGGGCCACCCTATTTTAGGAAACTGTCTCCTTGTTCCTGCATTAAAGGAGTCAGTGAGTCAAAGTTTGTCAGCAAGCAAATTACTTATCTATGTAAGAGAGGAGTGAGATTTCAAGGCTCACACCTCCTTAATATTTTCGACCTAACATGACAGTGAAATCGCCTAGCTACTTCCCATCTCCCTGGAGGCAAAACTACAACTTTGGCAGTTTGTTCAATTAAGGACAAAATGACGAAATTGATCAATTAAGAGGGCTAGAGAGATTCGAATTCAACAAGGAAAACACCATGGTGATCCTCAAGCTTAGTAGATCATTCTGGAAAAATTTCATCTCATTCTGACACAGTCGAAAAATTTGTCTCGGTTTTCAATTAAGGACAAGTTGTCGATTTAAGGTGATCTAGGCATGATTTTCAAGCCTAACAAGTTCCATCACCTTAGATACATGATATTATGGCTACACGTCAAGTTTGAGCCATTTCAGGTTTCGGTGATAACTTTTACACTTTTTTCAATTAAGGACATATGGCTTTTCCACCCCGGTTTTGGCCATTTTCTTAGTTGAATGATATTTTTGGGATTTGATGTGCTTAATATGATTAAGTATGGAGAATTTCGTGGCTTAGGTGTTTAAGGTTCAATTCTTAATGCTTTAGATCCATCTCCTTGCTTAATTAGTTGATTTCAAGCTCGAAGGAGGCAGTAAGGCACCTGAATTGCGCCAGGGAGGTGAGGATTTCGAAAGTTTCATGTTGATGAGGACTCTATGAGACTTCTAGAAGATAATTTCGTGGCTCATATGAGGAGGCAAGTTCAAAGTCATCTCAGCTATTTTCTCGCAGTTTCCTAGCAATTTCTTAAGGATCAAAGTCATCACCTTGCTTGAGGAAGTCATCTCCCTGAATCTAGAAGACTTGGTGACCAAGTAAACTTACTTTGGGCTGAAGGAATGAGGATCTCCAACCCATTTCATTCACTCTATAAGGAGGCTATCCCATGCTTCAAAAATCACAACAATCAACGCTTCCATAACTACAAATTTGCTCCGCGCAAAAAATCAAGCTCCGTGCTTATTCTCTCAAAGCTCCGTGCTTTTTCCCAGAAATCTTCGCGATTTCCTCTTGTTCATCATGAGTTCTTACTCGTTATTCAATATTCTCTTGTTTCAATCTTGTCTCCGGATAAAAGAACACTCTTTTAGTGTTATTTTCTCTTTCAATCTTGTCTCTGGATATAAAAATACTGTACACGTGTTTCTCTCTTCAGCAATAACAATCAGTTGTTATTTTTCTCTCAAATTCAATCAAGAATAGCTTGTGAACGCAAATCTAGGAAGACTTATCTGGGATCGATGATTTAAATGCTTCGGTGTGACTTTGATCCAGTCCCCACAAATCACTCTGATCTTTAATCTGCTATTCCGCGCACCAGGTTCATGTGTACTACACCTCTTTGTCAATTTCAGCAAATTGACTGGCACGCCCTCATGTTGTCATAAAGTTTTTAACGCAAAAACTCTTCAAGAGATTTTTAGCGCAACACATCCTTCTAAGAAAACAAGAATCAGATTTCATTCTTTTAAACTATTTCAAGGTTTTTGTTGCTAGAATTCTTCCAAGAAAAGAAATTTTCTAGTATTTCACCCTTAATAACTAAAATGGAAGACAAATTACTTCAATTTCATGGTGGTCTCTTCCTGAAATTCTCAAATTCCTTGAAATTGATAATCTGGTTAAGATTGGTTCATTCTCTACTGCTTGGAAAACCCTTGACCTGCGGCGCACTGCCTAGCCCCTCAACTTTCGAGGCGTGCAACAGCAACACCAATGCTACATATACCATTATGTGCAACACTTGAAAGAAGATTGGCCCCTGGTGCTACTGCATTGCACCACGTCTTCATTGATTTGACAGGGGTGGCTAATGAAAGGATGCTTGACATTGTGTTTATACCTCAATTTACAAATTGAGTTAATTATGTAAAAGCCTTGTGTTGCGACGTGCGGGTCCGGGGAGATCTTACACCTACTGGATTTCTAGGAGTCGCCATTAATTTTTTTTTTACCTAGGTGCGATTAGCCACCTATCCAGTTTATTAAGTCTAATATTAACCTGAGCTAGGCAAAGATAACACAAAACCTAATAAGTGCTACTTAACTAGAGTCTACGATTCGGGAGTCGGGTACGCGTAGGGAAGGATTAGCACCCCCATGACGCCCGTCACTAGGACGGCACTAACTAGTCTAGAATCTACTATGGGTTTCTTTTATTGGTTATCTCTATTCTTAAAACTTAAGCCTATTCATGCCAATTTAAAAGATTTTTTAATGACCCTTGATTAAGTCAACCCATTGTCTTACTTTTTAATAATCGACTCAGCTTTTCCTGAATTAAGCCTTTTATTTACTTAATCTCTTTGAATTAAGTTATTTGCTGACCTTCTTAATTTCCGTGAATTAAGTTATTTATTGGCTTTACTTAATTACCTTGAATTAAGTCCTTTACTGACTTTACTTAATCACCTTTAATTAAGTCTTTTATTGATTTCACTTAATTACCTTGAATTAAGTCTTTGACTGATTCTACTTAATTACCCTGAATTTTGCATTTTTACTGATTTTTCTTAATTAACCTGAATTAAGTGTTTGAGTGATTTTATTTAATTACCCTGAATTAACTTGATCACTACTGATTACCTTTTTTTCACTTTTTTGACTGACTCGATTTTCTTTCTTTCTCCTTTTTTAGATTTTCTCTTTTATGATTTTTAGCTTATTGACAAGCCTGACTCATACATGCATGGGTGCACATGATGCATGAAATTCCATTTTTAAGATTAATTACCCATCCTTTATATGAGGAAACCCTTTAGACACCGCCCAAGAATTGGTAAATGCTTCCGGAATTTTCCAAGTCTCCGGGAGAAGGCGAGCAAACTCAGACACGTATGAATGAGCCGCCCACCTTTCCCATCACGGGGTCTTTTTAGTCTTGAGTTTCATGGCAAAATATGACATATTAAATTGCAACAATAAATAAACATGATACAAATGAAGATTATGGGAATAAACTACATTTTAATCAAAATTTTAAAATAATTATGAAATTGAGCTAAGCCTTAAACCCATTATTAAAAGAAGCTAATCCTTACTAAAATGTGAACTTAATCCTAGAAAGCCAACCTTTAAACTAATCTTAAGTAGATTATAAGTCAATCTTCACAATCCTATAGTAAAATTCTAAGCTTTATATCTAAAAGATTTATCCTTATGTATTATGAACAAAAAGATCTAAACTTTATGTACAAGAGATCTAATATATCACTATTTACACCATGATTTACGCCCAGGGTAATCATGTAATTGCACACAATGAAGGACCAAGATTTAATCTTCTAAGTCCTATGGATGGATGGATTTAATCCAACTTAGGCCAAAGTCAACTAGAAAAAGGATTGACTTTCGACTTTGAAACCTTAATTTCTCCAAATTTAATTATTTAAGTTAAAGAAATTAAATAAATTATATTGAAAATATGTTTGGGCCGCCCTATTTACTTCATAAATTAGGTAAGGCCGGCCCATGCCTTTGAATTCGAATTCAGTCCTTCCCGGGATAAGCTTTTGACAAGTTTTCAATTAAGGACAAGGGAATTAGGGTTTTGAATTCGAGCTTGAAGATGAATGAATTTGAGGTTCATCCTTTATTAAATATGTTCAGCAAGATGTAATGAACATATTGTCCAAATTTCGGCTTATTTTGAGCTCGGAAGTAACTTTTGCATTTTGTGTAATTAAGGATAGAATTCAATCCCGGGACGATTTTTGCATGAAGATTTCACCATTAGCTTAAAAACCTAGTCTACATGGAATGTAAAGGCTATATTGAAAAATCGAGCCATGTTGGATACTTTTCGTAACTTTTCACTTTTGTTCAATTAAGGACAGTGTGGCTATTCGACCTCGGTTTAAGCCATCTCCTTAATTGAATTTTGATGCTTTTGACATATGAAGTTAGTGGCATGGTATTGAGCATAATTCAATGTTCATTTGATGAAGTTCAAAGTTTTGTGGCATTTGGAGGTAGTTTCAGCACCATTTGGCCACTCCGCACTTGCTTTTACACCCATGTTTGTTGCACCGAGCTATGGGCTGCCTTTAATTTCGAAATTCAGCAATTAAATGTGTCAATTATCACATTTTCAAAGTCCAAGGCATGATGGAGTCTTTCTTGGCTGAATTGATGAAGTTTCCTTATATAAAGGGATTAAAAATCAATACTTAAATGCAGTGGATCAAGTGGAGGCCAGATGGAGTCATTTCTAGCTGTCGGATTGCTTCAACCCTAGCTAGGCCCCCTATATAAAGACCAGCAGCTGCAACGTTTTTCTCCTCTCCAGCAGCTTCCAACAAACAACAACAACTTGCCTAACGCAAATCAAATCAAGCCCAGTGCTTTCAACTCTCAAGCCCCTGGCTTTTACTCTCATTTGTCAAACAAGTTCTACACTTGTTCATCATTTTAATCTTTTCAATCTTGTTCTTACAAGTATACTATTGTATTTACATGTTCATTGCAATCAAAATAACAACATCTTGTTTTTTTTCCCTTTTGAAACAAGAAAATTTACCTTTCAACAACAATCCTTTATTTTCATAATCTGGAATCAATGATTTAAATACTTCATGTGACTTTGATTCAGGACCTGCAAATCGTTTGATTATTTACATGTTTTTTACATTTTTCTGCACTCAAAGCAATCTTTACTTTTCCCTGCACTTTTTTATCAATTTTTACAACAAAATTGGATCTTTACATTTCCTACACTTTTTATCAATTTTTATAACAAAATTGATTGGCACGCTCGGTTTCCTTTTCACCAAAGTCTCCAAAGAGATTTTTTTGCGTCAACATCTCTTTTTGGCACGCCCAGTGGGACTCAACAAGGATTCAGATCTCATCTCGATGCTGTTAAAATGGTTTATTTTTCTTGTTTCCCTTTACTTTTTTGCGTTATCTTTCATTTTTCTCTTCTTCCCTTTCTATTTTCGTTTTCTTTGTTGTTTGCTGCACTAACGATGTCGCATAAGGAAGAAGATGGGAAGAAGGCGCATGATCCATCTAGCCATGGCTTGGCCCTTGAAGGCCAAGGTTCTAGTGGAAAGAATGGTGAGGCCGACCCACCCTTGGTGCAACCATCATTGTACCAACCAAATGAGTCTTGAATTGTGTCTTGCGATTTGATCTTTGACACAGGCCATCGAGAAAATGGATAGTAGTACTGACAGGGTAGAATTACAATTGGCCCAAACTAGGGCCGAATCCAGACAAAATACGCAAAGTTTTGCTAGATTGAACGCCGCACTCGGGGGGCAAATCCAACCTTTAGTGCTGGTGCGACAACAAGACAAGTTGCTTGCACCACCTCTCCACCATGGTGTGAATAATGCAAATCAAGTTAATGGTGTGAATAATGTCATCAACAACGGTGTGGACAATCAAAATCCTCCACCCATGAGAAATGGTGTTGTTCAAGAAGATATTGGTGCGGAGAATGCTCCTGGACGCCAAATCAACCATATTTTGCCTCCAAATGAGGTAATTGCTGACAACCTTGGTGAATTGAATCAGGTTGAGGCCAAAAATGTGGCCTATATGCCGCCCCATGCTAGGTTGAATGGTGCAAATAACAATGGTGTGAATAATAATGTTGTGCAGAATGGAAATGGTGCACATCGCCGGGCCGCACCTCGCCATGTTGTACCACCACATGTCGCACTTCCACCTCAAGTGCCAATCACACCACTTCATGAGGATTTGCCTCCTCAACTTAATCGAAACCAGATTGCTGATATGTGATCGGTCGTCAGCAAATCATAAAAATAATCCCAACAATTACTAACTAAAAATAGTTAGGGCAAATAGGGGTCGAATCCATAGAGAGAAAGGTTATTCTTCTTTTTCTAATTAATTAGCTTAAAAAAATTAAACAAAGAAAGAGAATTTTGAAAGTAAATTAAAAACACTAAAACTAAATTAGATTAACTAAGAAAGCAATCAAGAAAATTAAAGAAAACAATCAATCAGAGAACAATGAATAAATTGAGAAAACAATTAAAATTAAGAAAACCCTCCAACATAGAATTAATATCCCTCTTGACAAAAATAACATGAATCATTGATATCTAAAAATTATGAAAACATTGGATAGCTTGTTTGGAATTAAATCCGAAATTACCAAATTAGATAAAAGGTCTCTTTTCCAGCTTAATTTATCCCTTTCATTCATAACAATCAATTTTCTTATTAGGGCTTAGAGATTTGTTAAGAACAAAGCATTAAGAACTAGTAATTTATGAATAAGCACAACAAGCAATAATTTACCCATTGATTCTTAAATCTCTTGGAAGGAAGTATTAGTTCTCCTCCAATTGCTACAAACAATTAAATCTGATGTATTCATTTTAGACTTAATTTAGCTAATGTTAACTTCATTTATCAAGATAGTGTCGACTCCAATCCATCAAAACAAGCAACATAGGATTAAAACAAAGATTTAAGAAATACCTGAAACAATTTTCATAGATAAGCACAAAATCTCACCATGATATAAGTCAAGAGATCAATTAAATTCTACATTTGAGAAAAGAAAATGATTACTCACTCATGAATTGAGTGAACATCCAAACAAAAGAAGAAAAACTTATCTATGGATGAAGAGAAAGAGGGGGCGGGGACTCCAAGAGTTTTCCTCCTACAAATCTTCAAGCAATTCTACAATATTTTCTTATGATGAATAGAATACATAAAAACCTAGACCTAAGATGGCTATTTATAGTGAAAAATAGCCTAAAGACTCCAATTAGACTTAGGATAGGACTCTAGGTCGGTTTCAACCCTTAACTTGGTCTCCAAGTTGGATTAAAAGTCTTCCCAACCGAAATTAGGGGCTAAAATCGGATCCTGAAATTTTCTGGAAATGTGCAGAGACTTTGAGAGCAATTTCGGGCTTGAAAACGGCCGAACTGGGCTTTTAGCTTCAAAGTAAAGTTATAGGTCCCAGAATTAGCTTTCAAACGCCTACTCACAGGCCTAAATCAGAGGTCTAAACAGAAAGTTATGGTCTTTTTATCGAGATTGCGTTGAATCCTAATCCAACTAGGACTAGTATGCGGGAATTATATATTTCCTTGGATATATGCGGCATAAATTAAGATTTTAACTTCAATTATGGGCTTATATGGACTGAGTATTATTCCATATAAAATATCCAAAAATCCAAGGCTTCCTCGGGCTCTTCCATAGCTTGTCTTCAATCCTTCGCGATTTAAACTCGATCTTCAATTCTTGCTCCTTGAAATAATTCTTCAATGGTCTTCATATCTCCAAATTATCTTCAATAAGTCTTCAAACACGAACTTTTGAATCTCCAAATCTTTACTCAAAATTACTTTGCTCATATCCGTGTAAAAAGTCATCAAAATAGCTCCAAAAATAGTGAAAATTAACAAATTCCCATTTTCACATCTCTTAAATACTCAAAACACAAAAATTAACAAAATAAGATATATTAGAGCATAAATAGACCCAAAAACATAAGAAAATAGCTATAAAAATAAGGTTGTTTTTGACTTGATCAATATGATTCAAGACATTATTGGCCCTGAATTCAGAAGAATGGGCGCCAGACTTTCCAAACTCCATACCCTGAAGAGTATGATCGGTTATATCCTTTTCTAAAGGGATATAAGATTCCTGAGTTGAATCCCAGCTTTTCAGGAATCTTTGGTGAACATTCCACTTTGGAGCATATTCCTCGCTTCACCATTCAGTGTAGGGAAGCAAGTTCTGGTTTCCATAAGTTACTATTATTCCCTCACTCTATTACTGGGACTGCATTTACCTGGAATATCAATCTCCCACCGAACTCAGTTAGAACGTGAGAGGAAATGGAGAGATTTTCCACACTCAATTCTACAGAACTGAACCTGAAATTTCCTTGGGTGATCTCTCTCGCTTGTACCAAAGGAAAGGAGAAACAGCAAAGGACTATCTTGCAAGGTTCAAGAAGCTGAGAAACAGATGCTGCACTCCACTTTAGGAAGCAGAATTCGTGCACCTCGCACACAATGGCCTAGATCTTAAACTTCGAAAGAAGTTTAAAGGAGTTGATTTTAAAGACTTCAATGAAATGTCAACCAAAGTTGTTAGATATGAAACCCTACTCCGAGAAGAGGCAGAAAGAAAAAGCTCATCCTATGGCACCTACTATCAAGAGCCTAACTATGAACTTGGTGTAGCTGAAGTGGTGAAAGTAGACCGTTCCATTGAATGCCCATCCTTGCTGAAAGTCAGAGTTGGACATCCTCAAACTCAACAGCGATTTGCCATGATGTATCAGCAACAAGCCAAAAAGAAGCCATATGATTGGAGCCGCACCTACTCATTTGATGTTCCAAAGGCTAATGACATCTTCGATTTTTTGCATACGTCAGGGATGATCAAGCTTCCTCCAGGCCATGTTCTACCTCAGCATGATGAAATCAAAGGCAAAGAGTATTGCAAATACCATGACTCGTGGAGACACTACAAATGCTTGCACCGTTTTTAAAAATGTTGTGCAGGAGAAAATTCAAAGAGGAATTCTCAAATTCCCTGAAGCACCTAAAAATGACATGCAGGTTGACAAAGATCCTTTCCCCGCACCCATCCATATGGTGTCAATCAACTTTCCTGAAGATGGTCGCTTGACAAAAGAAGAAAAGGCCAATGGTGCAGCTATTGAAATAAATAGCGAAAATGCAAAAAAAATGGTGACAGATTCAGTGACGGAACATGAAGATGCTGACGCGCCAAAGTCAAAAAATGGAGCTAGTTATCTTGTTAGAAAAGTGAAAAGGTATGGCGATGTTGATCCTAAGCCAAAGCCTTTGGGATTTCAACGCACCAAGCCTTTGTCACCAAGATCAATTGCATTAAGACTCCAAAATCCAAGAACTAAAGTTGATCATCCTCCACCCATTCATCCAATGGAACATTTGGTGCGTCCTAGAAGTCCACAACCAAAGAGTGCACCTCGAAAGAAGTTTTATGAACCAACTTCTCATCACCAAGATGAGGAAATCGCACCAACAAGAAGAAAAACACAAAGACTCTCTAAACCAAGAGAAGATGCTCGTAAGAGGTACATCCGTACTATGAGAACAAAGAATGGCATGAAAAGCCATCCACTTCAGTTATGGCACCAACTATTTGGCTCGAGAAGGAAAAGTCGACTTTGACACCATTCTCTTCTATCGAAAGCTTGCTATTCAAGCGGTGTAAGAAATGGACAACAACATTAGGTGGTGCAAGTGACAATGGCACCAATGATCATGAAGATGATGATCGTGCACCATAAAGTGAACAAGAGAAAAGACTATCTGATTACTTTGCAAGAAGCTCCTTGGAGAATTTGGAGCTAGAAGTTTGTTCATGAGCACCATTCAACGTCACAACAACCATGTCCGTTGATGACATAGTCAAAAAGGGCATAGAATATTGGAAAGCCAAAATTTTGCCTGAGACAACATTCCTGGTAGAGAGACATGCTAATTTCAAGAAGAAAGAAGCTAAACATCTCGAAGAAGCAAATCACCTTTCCGATAAGCGAAGCAAGATTGACAAAAATGTTGCTCATGTTCTTGCATTAATCACTCGCAAATGGGAAGATGATTTACACAACCTTTCTGTAAATCTCAGCTCATATGAGGACACTATGGGAGATGTTGAAAATGTTGTCATTCCAAAAGAAGATTCCCTTGATGTTAACTTGGCTGAAGATGCCAACCTCAATGGTGAAAATGACACGAGTGAGAATGACACCATGCAATGTTGTCATTCCAAAAGAAGATTCCCTTGATGTTAACTTGGCTGAAGATGCCAACCTCAATGGTGAAAATGACACAAGTGAGAATGACACCATGCAAGCAGAAGAATTCAATGAGAAATCTGAAAGTTCCATTGTTTTTGGCCAATTCACTGTAGATCTTCATTGCAAGGTACTCATTTTACCCTGCACCTTTGCAGCAAAAACACAAGAAAAAGTGGATCTCACTGAACTAGTCCCACATGGTAATGACGATGACACCATTCAGCTACCTCAAAAGGAAGATGTTGCACACTCGGGGGGCAACATTGATGGCTCCAAGGCCATAATGTTCACCAAGCCAGACGAACATGCCACTTTCTACATTAAACCTTTGTATATCAAAGTTCATATTGATGGCATTCCTGTGAATAGGGTGTTGATAGATAATGGTGCTACAGTTAATCTTTGGCCATATTCCTCATTGAAGAAGCTTGGCAAATGCATCGACGACTTGATCAAGTCCAATGTCACTGTTAGTGATTTTTCTGGCACCGTAAAAAAAACAATGGGAATCTTGCCCACCCACCTCACCATCTGTTCAAAGACATCCATCTCCGCATTCTTTGTGGTTGATTCATCTTCAACTTATAATGCTTTCCTTGGAAGAGATTGAATCCACTCCAATTGGTGTGTACCGTCATCCATGCACCAAATGCTTATGTTCTAGAATGGTGAAGAAGTTGAAGTGGTAAAGGCCGATACCAAACCATTCAAAGTCGAGTCTCATGCAGTTGATGCGAGATCTTACGATGGAAGCACTGGACCTATCAGGTTTATGGGCCAAGATAAATATGGCCGACCAGTACCAGTGCTTTCAACACAAGAAATTGAAAAATATGCCTTAAAAGGGGCTATGGAAAATCTTGTGCGGCCAAATTCTATAATTCCTTATAGGTCGCTTCCTTGTTCTCCTATCATTGAGGAGATTTGATCGTTGTCGTCAAGCAATAATAAAATAAAATATCGAACCAACTCTAACCGGTAGTTAGGGCAAGCACAGGTCGATCCCACAGAGAGAATTATAAGGTCTTTTCAACTCAGGTTGTCACAATAAACTCAAGTAAATAGGGGTTAAACAATTCAAATTAAACAGATAGCAAGTTAAATAGAAAACAATTAAAAGATAATAAACATCCTTCCAACATAAGATCAATCTCCCTCTTGATAAATAAAACCCTGGATCATCGGATCACCCACAAAACAAACAATTCAATTCAGTCCTTGGCTAAGAATAAGATTACTAAAGCTTCTTCTTACCTTAATTTATATCAAAGATAATTAAATTGCTACTAAAGCTACACAAAGATAATCCTTTTATCAATTACCTAATTCAGTATTAAAGCTTCTTGAATCATGCAATTAATAAAGCATAAAGATCAATAGATATACCAAGCATATACTTTAGGTTACTAAAGCTTCACCTAATCATAAGATCAAATCCAATCTCAATTCAATAAATCAGTTACTAACGCTTCACTGATCATATCAAATCTTGCTACTTAGAATTAGATCTAATTACTAAAGTTTCATCAAATCTAACCTAGCAATAGTCATGCAAAGATCATAAATAGACATGCCTAAATCTATCAACAATCAATTCACAACATAAGCAATAATCATGGAGATAGATAAGAAAACATGAATTGAATTGTCAAGCATAAAAATCAACCATCAAACAACATAGCAAAATCGAAATCTACATACCAAAATCGACAAACACAAGATCCTCCCCATAGATTCAATTGTCAAGAGATCGATTATCACTTACATTGAAAATATTAAAGAGACTTACACACACATGATTAGAGAACAAATAATCGAAATCTCCATAACCATAATCAACATACAAGTCAACAAACTAGGGCAAAGTTGCGCCAAGGGTGGCGGCTTCCTCTTGAGAGAAAATATCTAAGTCTAGTTTTTAGTGTTATGAGAATTATGACAAATCCTAAAATAATAGGCAAAACTATGACATACCCTACCCTTATGGAAATCAATTTCCACCCTTGGATGTGGCTGCACAAAGGGTAAGATGGACAATAAATTTCCTAATCCTACTCTAACTAGGAATTACATCAACTTTATCTCCAAGCAAGAGCTCTAATTGGTTGAAGTAGATCTTCCTCATTAATTAGGATCTTACTTGATCAATTGAAGTGTTCCACGTCAGCAATAACCAGCTGGAATTTTTGTCAAAGGCTCCCCAAGGTCCGCACAAGCTTTCCTAGATTGGTTTGGATTTGTAGTCATATTTGTCCAGAATACTTCAGGGGCATTTTCAACGATCTTAACAGCATAATTGGCTCTCGGGCAAACATGAAAGTTGTAGAGCTTGGAGTCCTCTTTCCAACGGTATATCATTTGCATTTTCTGAGCTCCAGATGAAAAGAAATGAATTTTATACCGAAATTGCACTTGTGAATCCTCCGTTGACTAGGATTTGGAATTTCTTCATCATCAATTATTTATTGCATCATAATTGCTGATTGGGCTTGGAACTCCTCTTTGGGCTTTAAGAAATCCGAGTTGGGCCTAGAGAAATCAGATTTGGGTCTCCAATGATTTGGGCTTTCTTCTGGGCTTCATGGGTCGAAATGGGCCTTATTATTAGCAATTACTTTGGAAACAATACTAATCTATATTAATGCACTCTGACTCTCACCAATTTTGCGGGGAAGTATTGCTTTTCAATTGGTTTGTGCTACCCAGCCATAGTGGATAGGGGTGCCTTCCTTTAGCTTAAAGCCGGGCGGCTGGCTGACGTAGCTCGCTGGGCTCAACAATTGCTTTAGACTAGGTGAGACGGGGAAGTATTGCTTTGCATCCATTTTAATAATCTATATTAATTATTTAATTTACAAACTAGCCTAAATAAAATATATTCAAGAAATCTGTGAACTACCAATTACCAATTACATAAAGGTCTTATAGCGGTCAAAGTATCTAATTAGTCCCTGTATTATTGAAAAAGGATAAATTTAGTCCCTCTATTATGAAATCTGTCAATTTAGTCCCTCTACAATCGAAAAGAGATCAATTTAGTCCCTCAATGAAACGGGACCGTCAAGTGTTCTGACATGTCCGTTAAGTTGACTTTACCCTTCTGACTTTGATGATGTCGCCAATCATATCATGCCACGTCATAATTAATTAATTTTTAAATAAATCGAAAAAAAAATAATTTTTTTTCGAAATTCTGAAATATATTTTTTTAATCTTTTATATTTTCTCTCTCACTCTTCGACGTTTTCTCTCTCATTTTCCCTTTCACTTTCTCCTTCCTCCTCCCCATGGCTTTAGTTCTGGTTTGAGAGGAGATGATGCTTTGAACAACAACAGCTAAAGCTAAAACTAAAGTAGATGGACTAATTAAACAATAACTTAGAACATTGATAAATCTAAGGAATTAATCTGGTGCATTAAAAGGGTCTTATAGTTTAGTTCTGACCTTAATTTGAAGCTGCAAAAACTTCACGTATTCGACATCTTCTTCAAGCATTGTGTTAATATCAACCTGCAAATATTGACCAAAACAATTTTGAAATTTCCACTCACAATTTGCAGACAAATTATCAGCATCAAGATTGTATATATATGGTGTTTACCTTTGCTCCACGGGGACAAGCTTCTGCAAAATCCTCAGCCTCTCAATTATGCTTTCCCTTCTTTTGTGCAAGATAGAGAAAAGGGTTGATTAATCATTAATCAATCAGTTTTGCATTAAATCATGCGTAGAATTGCTTAATTAACAATAATTCATGTGTTGCTGCTTTTCTTGCCTATGCAAAACATGATCAACATACAAGGTTAATTGATTGAAATGAATATTAAAAATGCCACAAATTCACACTAGATCATCAAGAATATAATCATATACAACAATGACCAAAAATTCAGCTTAATTCTATCAGATCATATGAGAGTTGATGTCTCCCCATGAAAGGGACTTCAATAGACCCAAAAATTTATCAACAGAAAGTTCTGATTTGGAAATCTTTGATATATATTAGGTAATCTAGCAACAGCTTAATTTTACTGCTGCTGTTGTTCAACCTGACAACTGATGTAGATTGAATACCAAACCCCTGTTCCTGCTGGTCAATGTGATCGTGTCGTCTATGACCATAAAAATAATCCCACAATAACTAACTAGAATAGCTAGGGCAAGTAAGGGTCGAATCCCACAGAGAAGGGTTATGTGATGAACAATAAAAAGAAAGAAAGATCTTTTCCAAAAATCAAACAGAAAACAGGAGATTGTGAATATTCAATTATAAAGAAAACAATTAAACTAAAAATAAAAACAAAGCAAATTAAATCTAAATCTAAATCTAAAGCAGAATATAACGCAAACAATAATTATAAAGCATACTTCTTCTCCAGTGGTATGATTCAATCAGATTAACTATGGATCATCGACTTAAAAGGTGAATTAAGCATCTTATCCTTGACTGACAACTGATATAGGTTTCCCAACATGTATTTTAGATAAGAGGCCGATTAAAGCTGCAGTTATCCCTTTTATTCCTTCAGCAATCGATTACTTTCTTAAGGCTTAAAGATCACTTGAGAACAAAACATCAAGATTAATTAATTTTACACACATGCCTACAAAGTAGAACCATACGAAGAGAAATTTCTCGCCCTCCGATAGACAAATACCCATTAAGCAGCGATTAAACAAACCTAATTTGCTACATACAATCAAACTTGAGTGATTAATTCTAAGCTTGATCTAGCCATAGACCTTCCTCTTACATCGTTAGTGACCACATAACTCAAATAAGATTCAGAATCATAAAATTATTCTAGGGTTTTGACTACTATCATCAAGAACTTAACACAAAATTATAAGTATAGAAATCTCACCATAATCAATTGATTGAATTCACCAAAGGATTAGAAGTATTAAGGATTTAGCTACTCATGGACTTAGGAAAATCCATGAGAGGCATAAGAATACTTATAGAACTAGGGAGGAACGATTTCTCCTCCTTGAAACCCTAGGGACGTCGCACCCCTCTATGGCTAGAGAGGGTGTCGACTTCTCCCTCTTCTAAAACTAGAGAAAAACCTAAAAACTAAAGAAAGGTAAAAAAAGAGAATTATCTAAATCTATGATGTGTATCTAATGTGTGATTTGTGATACAGGAGGTGGCTATTTATAGTGGAGGAATAGGGTAGGACGGTTTAGGCTCTAACTTGGAGTCCAAGTTGGATTAGATGTCATCCTAGAGTAGAATCCAAGTCAAAAGAGGATTCTGGAATTTTCTGGAATCTGACAGAAACTTCAACGTCGATTTCGGGCTTGAAGATGGCAGATCTAGGCTTTCCACTTCAAAAGAAAGTTGTAGAGCTCGTAGTTAGCTTTCCAACGGCTACTCATGGGCTTAAAACGGACATTTGAGCAGAAAGTTATGGCCTTTCTACGAAGACTGCACTGAAACCGGGCTTATATCGCAAATCTGCGGGATTATTGCGGGATTTGGATATTCTTTTGGATATTAGGCCTACAAATTGGGATTTTAATTCCAATTATAGGTTTATATGGGATGAGTATATTCCCATATAAATAATCCAAAAATCCTCAACTTTAGAGCTTCTTCTGGGCTTTGCTTCAATCGTTTGCAAATAAGCTCCAAATCTTCAATTTTTACTTCTTGAATTAATTTTTCAATAGTCTTCAAATCTTCAAAATATCTTCAATCATGAACTTCGCATCTTCAAATCTTCATTCCAAATGACTAAATCCATAGTTGAGTAAAAAGTCACTAAAATAGCTCCAAAAAGAGTGAAAAACAATAAGTTTTCACTTTTCTTGTCTTCAAGACCTAAAAACACAAATGCTAACAAAATAGGGTAAAAACACATATAAAAGTAGTAAAAAGTATAGAAAAATAACTATAAAAACATGCATAATTTGAGCTCGATCACGATGCTTCTGCCTTTCTGGAAAGAACGTCTTCATCTTCAATAAGGTTATTGCAGGTGGAATGGAACAAATTAATTTGAACAAACAACGAGTTAGAAGTAAGCAAATATAACTGGAAACCAATTAACAAGTTAAGAAACAAATTAAGGAGTTAAGGTTCTGTTAGGGCCAATTTGGGCCCAAGGTTAAATAAGACTTTTGCTTGTCAAAACAAGACAAAGGTCATGTTGGACCACCACCTCAGACACACGCTGTCCTCCACAGTCAAGCTCTGGCGTGCACCAGGCGAGGTCGGCGATGCACTGCCACACCACAGACAATTGACCATTGGACACGCGTCAATTGGGCATTGTTGGAGACAAATCTCACCAGATTAGCTGCTCCCATAGTGCCACATCACATGCTTATCTCTCTCATATAAAAGGTAGACACTTTCCACCAGGTAACCCTAAGCCTCTCATTTTACTCTTTTCCTCTCCATTCACTATCTCTCTCGCCTCCACCTCTAAACACTGACTTGAGCGTCGGAGAGTCTACGCCGGACCGACGTCCGGTATCTCCTGACGTGTTTCTTTGCTCACTTCAAGGTTTGCCCCCAGCTCCACTTTTGGCACAAACATTTTGGCGCGCCAGGTAGGGGGAGCTTCTGAGCATGTAAAGGAAGAGAGCTGCAGTGGACGGCAAGAAAATCAACATTTTTCGTTCCACCAGAAACACCATAGTTGACCGAAACCACCTCCAACAGTCAAGCACTTCAACTTGCTCGCTAAAAAGGTCGAAAACCTAACAACCTTGTTTCATTAAACCATCTAAGCTAAAAACCACCACTAGGGCTATCCAAAACCAATAAAAGCTCAAAAAACCTAGCAAGTTGCCGCCTTTCCTCATCCTCAAATGGCAGTGACGCCAGTTCTTCAGGTCTAGTTGAGGTATGACCAACCTCCAAGAAACCACCTTCTAGGACCCATGACTCACACTCAAAGATCCCAACAGAAGATGGCCAAACTTGGACTTGAGGTTCGCATGGAGGCCATGAAGAAGCAAATGAAAAACAATGTTATGGCTGACGTGGAGGAGCTTCAGCTTTTGGAACCCTCACCATTTACAGAGGAGATCGACCGTGGTCAGCCACCTTATGGTTTTCAGATGCCCACCATTGAAGCCTACAACGGTACTTCTAACCCTTTTGACCATTTAGAGCCTTTTTGTACTAATGTGTTTATACAGGGAATAGATGACCCAACGAAGTGCCAAGCTTCCTACCCACCATGGATGTGGAGGGGCTTCAACCCTTGGTAAGCTTCCTACCCACCATCGTTAAAGCCTACGACGGTACTTCTGACTATTTTTACTGTTTAAAGCTTTGTCATACTGATATTTCATACTGATATGTTAATACATGGAGCATATGACTCATTGATGTGCCAAGCATTCTTAGTCACCTTGTAAAGTGCAGCTTGAGCTTAGTATTCTGACCAAAACCCTTCAAGTCAACGACTTATAGCAATCTAAGGCCGTAACGGTCCTAATGAACGGACTCAGAGACGAGTTCCAATTTGAATTCTCCCTCTCTAAGAAACCCCTAAAACACTTTCAAAGCTGCTTCTACGAGCTGAGAAACACCTCAGTACTGAGGAGACAATGACAACAAGAATGGAGAGGAACGACCACAGAAGCAACAAAAAAAAGGGGTAGAGAGATCAAGACAGATCAAAGCTCTCCAAGTCAAAGACTTAGAGCAATCTAAGGCTGTAGCGGCCCTAAAGAATGGACTCAAAATAGTGAGCTCCGATTTAAATCATCCCTCTCTAAAATTCCCCTAAAACACTCTCAGAGCTCGGGAGAGAGGTCGAGACCAACCAAAGCTCTCCAGGTCAAAGACTTAGAGCAATATGCTGCCATAGTAGCCCTAAAGAATGGACTCAAAACAGTGAGCTCCGATTTAAATCCTTCCTCTCTAAAAAGCCCCTAAAACGCTCTCAGAGCTGGGGAGAGAGGTCGAGACCAACCAAAGCTCTCCAGGTCAAAGACTTAGAGTAATATGCTGCCATAGCAGCCCTAAAGAATGGACTTAAAAACGATGAGCTCCGATATAAATTCTCCCTCTCTAAGAAGCCCCTAAATCGCTCTCAGAGCTGCTCTAACTAGCTGAAAAATGCACCTACACTGAAGAGACAACAACAACCAGGATGGAGGAAAACAACCACCAAAGCAACAAAAAGGGGTAGAGAGGTCGAGATCCGAGAGAAAACAATGACTACTACACCATGCTCAACGCTCCTCAAGCGAGGATCCATGCTTAACACTCCTCGAGCAAGAATCCATGCTCAAAGCTCCTCGGTTGAGAATTCATGCTCAAAGCTCATCGAGCGAGGATCTATGCTTAACACTCCTCGAGCGAGAATCCACGCTCAACGCTCCTCGAGCGAGAATCCATGCTTAACATTCCTCGAGCGAGAATCCACGCTCAACGCTCCTCGAGCGAGAATCTATGCTCAATGCTCCTCGAGCGAGAAACCCTGCTCAACACTCCTCGAGTGAAAATCTTGATGCAAATAAAGCGAAACCCACCGCTGAAATGGCCAAGGCCAATAAGACAAAATGCCCTTAGAGCAAAGCGCAAAAGATGTGCATTTCACCATGACCACGGTCACGATACTGAGGGTTGTAAAGACCTCAAAATGAGAAAGAAAACCTCATGAGAAAAGGTTATCTTAGAACATCTTTGGAGAACGATCAACAGCCAAGAGCTAAGAAACTATAAAGATCAAGCTAGAAATGATTGAGATGAAAGAGGTCATCATCATTCACCATGACCAACCTAACAAAGACAAGGAGAGAGATTAAAAACAATCTCGCAGCCGGGATTATCAATGTCATCGGTGAGAGGAGCATCCGCCAAAAAAAAAAACCAAAACCAAAACAAATCGAAGTCCTATAATGGCCATAGGCTTCTCACCCAGAAAGCCCAAATCTTGTAAAAGTAAGTTGAGGATGCTATAATGGTCAGTTCTATGGTAGACAACCGCATCAAAAGGTACTACCACCAAATGAACTACTTCAAATCCCTTCCTACAAAGGGAACACAAAAAAGCTCATGCAAATCAGCTTGGAGTGCTGAAAACCTGAAAAAGGTACTATCACAAAATTATATTTATGTATTCATATTAAGGAATGCTTTAAAACCTTAGATAAGAGGCGATCACGACGTAATATGCTAAATTTCCAATGAATTGGTGAAACTCTTTATATGCATGATTAGCTATGCTCATCCCTCAGATATGATCTGTCAAGTTTCTCATGGATATAGGAAACTCCTCAACGGTATGCTTGCTATGCTTATCTCTGAAATTTATTCATTTTGTCTCTGCTCACTTTGAAGCTTCTGTATCTGCTACATGCTTGTGAAATTGACTTATTAAGATCACTTTAGTACAAAGCTGAATCTTTGAACTCAACTTCCAATGCATTATGCATTTATCAATCCACCATGAGTCCTCACATGTTTTCTTCAATCAATCTACCATGAATCTAAGTTGAAAATCTTACGAATTTTCACCTAAGGTATTGAGATGAATCTCACCTTGGTTCCAGGCTATATAATAAAAAGCCTACCTTGAGACTGAGATAAAATATCTAACATATACACCTTTTGGTATTGAGTTATGGACGAAAGAATTCACCTTGGAACCGAGCTAACAACTTTTAATGCTTTCACCTCGGTTCATGAGCTAGAAATCTCCTGCATTTTCAGCTTTGTGCCAAGTTGTAAGTAAAATCTGACCCCATGGCCGAGCTAAAAATTGACATGAATCTCACCTTGGTTCCAAGCTAAATATTTTCACCCTAGTGCTAAGCTATGAGTAAAGATCTGACCTCAAGGGCGATCTAAAGATATTACGTGAATCTCACATTGGCAACCTCATGGCCGAGCTAAAGACACAACGAGAACCTCACCTTGGTTCCAAGCTATAAAAGAGATGATGCAAATCTCACCTTGGTTACAAGCTAAAAATACCACACATATCTGACCTTCCGAGCTATGGATAAAATAATTAATTCACTCTAAATAGCCTTTCATTTGCTTATACTTCACTTCATATCCAAGCTAAAGAAAAAATAAAAAGAAGGAAAGAAAGAAAAAGAAAAAAGAAAAAACCTATCTATCCTAGCTCCGAGCTACAAATGGGTTGAGCCATCTCTGAATCAAGCTAAAAAGTCTTGTTTTTACCTTGATTATGAGTCAAATTAACGTGTATCTATTTTAGTAAAAAGTTATGGATGGAGAAATATATCCACCATAGAGCCGAACGTAACCATAACATTTCTACCTCGACTTTAAGGAAAATATTTTTTACGAGTCCTCCTTTGCACTATGCTATTCACTTAGGTGCTGAACTAGAGGCCTGGTATGCCCACACGATTACGAAAGTCTTTACCTTAGGACCGAGCTGGGTGATTTGAAAACTCTTGCAAAATTCGAGTCAGATATGACACTCCTAAAACCTTACAAGATAAATGCCCACTAAAGAAAATCTATAGATGAATTTCTAAGAGCATGCCATCGATACTAATAAAAGAACAACTTATTTGAAGCTCAGCAATGTTTATTTTATAACATCAATCCTAAGCTCAAGCAATGTTCCAGCAATGTTTCGGCTTTACGCTTGCGTATTTTACCTCGATCCTAAGCTCACACCCTTAAATGCGTCTAAAATTCTTAACTACTTCACCGGAGAGCAAAGCTAACAACTTCTCATTGGTATGTTTAACCTCGGTTCCAAACTCAACGTTCTAAACGCATTCACCTTGGATCCGAACTCAAGATTTTAAATGTGTTCACCTCGGTCCCGGACTAAAGGTCTTAAATACGTTCACCTCGATTCCAAGCTCGAGGTCTTAAACGTGCTCACCTCGGTTCCAAGCTCAAGATTTAAAAAAAAAAAAAAAAAAAAAAAAAAAAGAGCAACAATTTGTTCCAAAATACAGCGAAGCATGCTCCATAGCATCATACAAACGTTTACTTAGGATCCAAAATAACACACCAGCATAAAGTTTTAATACCGAAAAAAGAAGAAAGAAAAAGGAGGAAAAGCAAGTTTCCTAAGAACATAAGTTGGTAAAACTTAGGAGGTAGCATCACCTCGGATGCCATCTGCACACAGCTCAGTACCATCTTCAGGAGTGGGACTAACTGCGTTCACCTCGGCGGCAAGCGTAGTAGTATCCCCTTCAACTCCATAAGCGTGTGCAGTCTTCAGGTTTTTGAGAGAAACCATGGAGAGATCGAGGTCTGGATAAACGTACCGCACCTCATCCAAGCACAACCCAAAGGTGCCTATGACTGCCTCCTTATTAGCTTCCTTTGCAGCAGCCACAAACTCAGGAGTACGCTGAAAATTTGATCGAGCCTCCCTGACAGCTCTTCCTTTCTCAATCTCAGCCTCGGCAAGTTTCTTCTTCAAGCTCGCCACCTCTGCTCTTAAGTCCTTCACCTCAGCTTCAATGTTCTTCATTTTCTTCACCTTCTCTTTAAGTTGAAAGTTCTGCTCTTGAAAGTCGCTTACCTTCTTTATTTCAGCTCGAGCTTGCTCATCAGTCTTCAAAGCGTGCATCAAAGCTAAGTAAGCGTGATGTACGCTGGCAGAAGAATTAACATAACAAGGAGTATTCAACTTGTCCTTATCTACAAGAACACAAAGACCTTCATCAAAACCAAATACCATCAAAGTGCATCTAGTCAAGAAGAATTTATTTTTAGAGAAATGAAGTTAATCGAATATAAACTTACCAGCAGGAGCGAGCATGCCTGAAGCAATTTTTCGTGCCACTGAAGCACTCTCGAAGGCACTATCTGTTTCCAGCAGCTTCGCAGATAAGGTGCACTCTTTGGGAACCATTGCAATGCACTCTTCGGGGACCATTGCATTCCCTGGCAAAATTGCACCCACGTCGGAGTCACGGTGCCACTTAAGAAAGGCCACAACCGTGTCCACATGCTCTGTCGCCTTCCTCTTAGAAACTTTCTTACCTTGGTCAGATTTCGAATTCAATTCAACAATACTGGAACCACCTTTGTTCCTGGACTTAATGTAGTAAAAGATGTTGAATTTATTCTTGTTGTTTTTCCCTCGTTCATTGGTCTTGTCAGCCATGGCTGAGACAAGGGGAAAAACAAGTTACTATGATATCTAGCAAAGATCAAAACTCAACAAAGATAAAGAAGAATAATAATAATAATAATAATAATAACAACAAGAGACTTTTACCATGTTTCCCTCCTAACCCAAGGTGGTGTAAGACTTAAGAGCTCAACGTCAATAAGGTTAGCATTTCCCCAACTTTGCTTAATTTCATCATAAATACGGAGCTCCTCGCCAAAAAGAGAAGTGGCTTCACCTGTTTCATTCTTTATTTTACCATGAGCATTGCTAAGTCCCCATTCACCATATGTCACTATGCAAAGAAGTACAACTTCCAAGGCTTGGGTACTGGGGGCATTATTAAAAGTTTCTTCATAGCTCAGGCCGTAACATAGTACCAACTCTTTTCTTTTGGACTAGTCTTTATTTGAAACAACTCTTTAGAAACACTCAGCATGACAGAGTGCCCAAGACCAATGCACAAAGCTATGAAACCCATTATTAATGGCCAAGAGCTGGGAACCAGCTGGCTCAATGCAAGCCCGTAATGGTTAACGAGCTCAGAAACAAAGGGATGGAAAGGAAACCTAAGGCCCGAAGCCATGGAGTCACGATACACCCACATCTTATTCTTACCCCGATCATCAGTAACCCTGTCTGATTCCTTAGGAGTATCAATATCATACTCATCGGGGTTGTTATATTTACGTGGGATCACATCTAATTCTTCAAGGGTCAAGAGGTTAATGCAAGTAGAAGGTGAAACAGCGTGTTTCAAAGCTGAAGTTATTTTCATTAGATCCGAAGGTAAATAAACACCAGTACTTAAATCTAAAGACTGATTCTCACTACTATGTCTAAGGTCCGAACTCGAACTACTAGAATGTGAAAAACTAGAGCTTTTAGAGGTGGACATACCTAACACAGAAAATGAGGATCGTGAGAAACTAGGATAGAGCGCAGCTGAGGCAGGTTCGATCCAAGCTGACATAAGCGAGACCCACGGTTTATCAGATTTGACCTGAGCTAAATCAAAATAGGCTTAAGGTCGGTCAAGAGCCTTGAAAAAGATTGAGACAAAACGCCCAAAAAAAAAAAGAGTAAAGTAAGTAAAAAACAACGCTTCAGATATCGGCCTGGATAACAAACCTGAATTGATGCTCCACCAAAGACGACCAGCTCAAATCGACGCTAAAATTATTGGGCTCTCAGCTCAAATCGATGCTAAAATTATTGGACTCTTAGCTTATATCGACGCTAAAATTATTGGGCACTCAGTTTAGATTGATGCTAAAACTATCGAGCTGCCAAGAGAAAAACTAAGGTGAAAATTTCTAAGAAGAATGAAAGTGGCTCTTAGTATGAAGAAAGGAGCGAATATATAGAGGGGGAAGGTTAAAGTTGTGCAGATTGAATGGATGAAATCAGCCATGAAAATACGAGACAAACCAGATCTGCGCCACCTCATGGCACAAGATTCAAGGAAATAAATGCCCTCAAAGAAATTCAAGGAGAATGAAATCAAACTAAAAAGCATAGAAAATGAAATCAACTCAATGCATACCAAAAAAAAATGAACTGTGATGATTAATGCATCGAAATGCTTGTTAACCATTGTATCTCATGTTGCAATAAACCTCGGAAGGCCCATCTATTTCACATGCCCAACTAAAGGGAATTATCCATGGTAATTTGCTAATTAAGCAAAGCCTATCTTCATGGGTGGATTTTCTATGGTCATCATTTATTTTTCTCTCCCAAGTTATATTGCCTTCGACTACTCACTCCAGGCCAAATCATAAGTAATTTTTTTAGCATATATCTCAAAGACAAAGCAAATTTAGCAAGTTCATCTAGTGAATGTCAATTTATCTATATATACGACCTAACCACATATGTTATATGTTTTACAATATACCACCACGTTGGTCCACCTAAATTTCCTCACTTACGTACTAAGTTTGGGCTCACGAATAAATTTTTTCACCTTCGCACTAAGCTAAAAAACTATACCAAAATATCACACCAAAATTATAGACTCTCCAAAATCCTTGCTCACATACCATCTTAGTCTGAATACTCAGACTAGATGGAGGGGGGACTAAGTGTTAGGGTCAATTGGGGCCACCATCTCAGACACACGCTGTCCTCCACAGTCAAGCTCTGACGTGCACTAGGCGAAGTCGGCGCTGCACTGCCACACCACAGACAATTGACCGTTGGACACGCGTCAATTGGGCATTGTTAGAGACAAATCTCACCAGCTTAGCCAATCCTATAGTGCCACGTCACATGCTTATCTCTCTCATATAAAAGGTAGACATTTTCCACCAGGTAACCCTAAGCCTCTCATTTTACTCTTTTCCTCTCCATTCACTATCTCTCTCGCCTCCACCTTTAAACACTGAATTGAGCGTCGGAGAGTCTATGCCGGATCGACGTCCGGCCTCTCCTGACATGTTTCTTTACTTTCTTCCAGGTCTGCCCCCAGCTCCACTTTTGGCACAAACAGGTTCAAAAGATATAACTGAAAATGACAAATTCAAATTGGTAGTAGTATTTCTTTTTTGTCAACTCCTCTCAAACCTAAATTAAAACCATGGGGAGGAGGAAGGAGAAAGGGAAAGGGAAAATGAGACAGAAAACGTCGAAGAGTGAGAGAGAAAATATAAAGAATTTCAATCCTTATTTTTGTGGGGCTCACCGTTAGTTTTTACTTTTTAATTATTAAATGATTAAAAAAATATTTTTCAGAATTTCGAAAAAGAAATTATTTTTTATTTTTTAAAAATTAATTAATTATGACATGGCATGATATGATTGGGCCACATCATCAAAGTCAGTCAACTTAACGGACACATCAGCACACTTGACTGTCCCATTTCACGGAGGGACTAAATTGATCTCTTTTTGATAGTAGGGAGACTAAATTTTGACAGATTTCATAATGGAGGGACTAAATTGATCGTTTTTCAATAGTACAGGGACTAATTAGGTACTTTGACATAGCAGTAAAATATTTTAGTTTTTAAAAACTAAAATACGAAAATCTTAGCAGGTGCGTTTGTAGTCCAACGGTTAGGATAATTAATGGCCTTCTAAGCAATAGACTCCGGTTCGACTCCCGAAAACGCATTTTTATTTTTTACTTCATTTTCGTTCAGTATTGATATTTTGGAAGTAAAATAATAATAATAATAATAATAATAATAATAATATAAAATCATGCCTCAAAAATCAGTATTGATATTTTGGAAGTAAAATAATAATAATAAAATCATGCCATCAGGCATTTAGAGTACTAGACTTTTAATTCTAACCTACCTAAACTATAAGGTTTTAGCTTCAACTCTCACGGAATGTGAGTTTCTTTATAATTTGTTTGTTTATTTGGTAGGTAGCTAATTTATTTAAGGTATAGTTTCTAGTTTGGGTTGAATTTTCATTTAGATGTTTGGGCATAAAGATTGTATTTTAATTGTAATGAGATTTCACTGGATTTGTTTGTTGGGAAAGGGATTTGTTGTAATAAGATTTTACTGGATTTTTTTGTTGAGAAAGGAGTTTGTTGACTCATAAATTAACGTTTCGGTAATGTAGCTAATCGTGTAGCGATATACGGGTCTGCGTTTGTAATCTCATTTTCTTCAAGAAATGAAAATGATTTTTATCTCCAAAAATTCTTACCTCAAAAATAATAATAATAAAAAAAATCATATTTGGCTAAGAAAATGCTGCACCACTGCAAATTCAAATTCTCCCCTTTTAACAACCGTGAAGGAAAAAAAACAGATGGGATAATTCACAGCATTTCCCAATCTGAATTCAAATTTTCTCGTTTCTTTTGTTTAAAACTTGCAATTACAAACTCTTTGTTTCAATTTAGGTGCCTATGAGGAACTCTTTTAATACCCAAGAAAAACCCTAACCTCTTAATAAAAGCAAAGAAAGTAAATATATCCAAGTTAGAGCACATCCCTTTTATAGCTTCCAACCTTCCACTAAAAATACCAAAACAGTCATAATGTCAGAGGTAAAGATCATACAGCCCCTAATCGCCAGACAAGCATCTTTGACAATTGCACTTGAAACCAAACCCTCGAGACAAGATATTTTGTCTAGCATCATAACTCATGCTGGCATCGATATAGCATATTCGAAGCTCTTCCCCTACAGGATTCCAAATAAGAAATGGGACTTCATCAAATATCAGGAAAAATCAGTGCCAATGGTAAAGTCAGCTAAACGACTTCCAAAATGGAATCCGAGTAAGATAATGGTACAAATAAAAATGTAAAGCCAGATAAAGAAGAGACAAACCTTCCTCAATGTCACGGAGTGCCTTCAATTTTGCTTCAGCGTCCTCTATCCATATAATATGTGTGTTGGGATCTGTAGTTTAATATTATTAGCTAATCATGTTGTTTTAAGCACAATTGTCTTATCCAGAGACAACATTGCTTCATTCCATTTCCCATAGCATGAGGAAGGTATTCTATTGGCATTGTGGCCTCATCTACAGTTTCAATATATCAAACCATTTCGCCCATTTGATAGTTAGATAAGTGCGTTTCTAAACTTGGGAACTTCTTCAAGAAATGTGCAACTAATTAGTTTTGAACTGTTGACCTTTTGAACTGGTAAGAATTAAGATACCCATATTTTCATAAAGCTTTGACAGCAGAATCAAGGTTGACATAGTAATTCTTATGTTTAAAAATGATCTCACCTCAAA
>AWWV01005990.1:0-13110 GCA_001974805.1 Corchorus capsularis | reverse complement strand
TTAAAGTTCAAAAAAAAACCCTTGACCGGTCGGTAAAGGGTCTCGACCCTGCCATGGCCATATCGCGATTAAGTTGCGATTGTTTCTGATTTTTTAATTTTATTTATTGCTGAGGAGTGAGGACTATAAGTTATTGGGCTTCTTCTGTCCCATATGTACAATAACCAAATAAAGAACTTGGTGATCCAAGCCAAACCCAGAATTATATTTCCCCTACTGTGTTTTAAACGATGTCGTTTTTTGTAGTTAAGTGGTTAACTTTAGTGGTTCATCCATTTCTTCTATCGTGTATTAATCTTCGCACTTTGCAGATTGGCTTTTATGAGTTTATAAGTTTTCATGCCATCGACCTAAGTCGACTGTTCTTGTCGGCAAACATATTCAACGTTAACGTACTCATCCAATGCTTAATGTTAATAGTAAAAGTTTTACAAACTGGGCTTCGACATCTTCAAAGTTCAAACAATATATATGAAGAAAAAAATCATTTCCAAACAGAACAGAAAACAAGCAACAACAACAAACACACATCCAGAAGGCAGCATATAATTCAGAAGAAAAAGACTCTCATTGTCTGGAGTTGAGCACTTAGGATCGATAACATTCTCTGGAACCAACTTATGGTTTTCGAATAAGTTTACCTAAATAGCAGAGGGGGCTGATGTAGATCCTCCATCATGTGATTGACTGTCGGGATCATCTATATGTCTCTTTTTTGTTGGAGGAGAATTAATTTCATCATCTTCATCCTCGTCGTCATGATCATCTCTATCCTCAGGGGACTCACCGTAAGTATCATCTTCGGGAAATTCAAATTCCTTGACCGAGAAATAAGAATGAAGTCAATAAATATATGATGAAGCCAAAGTATGGACACTTAATTAATTCTGAGCAAAGGGAGAAGGGGAATACCTGGGGTGGTGCAAAATACTCAGGCGTATCTGGAGTGAGGGGTCTTTCAGCATCATCAGTTGACTTGATCAGACTTAGCTTGCCTAAATCCTGTTGAATTCAGTATATGAGTTCTTCAAACTCGGTTAAGATAAAAAGTACAGAACTTTTTGAAGACAGATTTTTACCGTTGGAAAAGATAGGTTCTTCAATATCTCAGCAGGAGTTTGGTTGTTCCAGACTGGTAAGCCATGTTCAGCCCACCAAGAGTTGAACAATCTATGAACTCCAGGATTCGGTTTAAATTTCTGAAATGAGGAGGTGACCTCGGAAACAAACTTCTGATTCACCGCGAAGATAGTCTCAAGCTCCCAATCTTCGGTTAGTTCAGTAATTGGTTCGAAAGCAGCATTCGAAGTGAAGAAATTAGGCACTGGTACTTGATGCATAAGCCCAAACTGTCTTGCACAGAATTGAGGGGAGTAGGTGGTGGAAAATTTCACACCAGCAGATGGTCCAAAACCAATTTTCCCAAGTAAGTCCCTAGGAGCAAGGAAAGAAGCCCAGGTTCTATGCATGTTTACCTCTACCTTAGAGGTTGGAAGAGAAACCCTTCCAGTAACCCAGAAGAAATCCGCATGTTTGTCTTCTACGTGATCGTAGGGGGTGAAAAACTTTGGATTACTAACCTGGAGGTTCAATAAGTAATATATGAGGTTTATAAGGTCAGGATGTTTTGGGTTTTTCACGATTCGTTCCCTCATGACAAAGCTAGCCGTAGCAGCTTGCACCGAGAAGAAGCCCTTATATGAGGAATTGAAATAAACGTAAAACCAGAGTTGGAAAAGCCAGCTTGGTCCTTCAACGTGGTAAGTAGGGGCATTTGAAGAAAGCTCAGAATGCAAAGTACTCATCCCATGATAAGCTTTACCTAAGATCAGGGGAACCAAATCGACAAAGTCATTTCTATCTAAAGCCTCAGCTATTGGAAGGTATTGACCAGCAGCACTAATAGGGACACAAAAAACATATTTGCAAAGCCTAAACAACATGAACCCAATGTGTTCTTGCCGGTCAGGAAATCTTACAGCAGTGTTGGCTCTGAAGAATTGTCTCTTCAGTGTGCGGAATGAGTTGTAATGTTGTCTCAAGGGAAAGTTACTATTGGGAGGTTCAAGAAATGTTTGGTGATTACGTCCTAATTCTGAGCACTTCATACCAATCAAAAAAGAAACGTCTTTGATTGTTAAAGTCATCCACCCACATGGAAAGAGAAAAACATTGTAATTTGGACACCAAAACAATGGAAGCGCTGCCATTATGTCGCGATCAATAGAAGTAATTTGTTGAGATAGTTGGAACAATGGAAGAATACCTAAATCATGCCAGCGCTGGCTATAAATTGGGAAAAGTTTGTCATACCATGAAGCAAAGTGTTTATCAGCAGTAGGCCAAAGTGGTGTGACAGAATCCCTCCTGAAGTAGTTGAGTAGTTGAACCTCTTGGGAGTGGAGTAGTAACTGCTCTGTTCTTGGAATGGGAAGCCATTCATCAAGATCAGAGAAGTCTTCCAGTGACTTACCACATATGACTCCACCATCATGGTAGCCTATCCTTGCATGGCTGGTGGAAGGCATAGTTGCGTGCATGTGTTGTACAACACTCCTATATGGAGAATTTCTGTTTAGAGGTGCAAGACGAGCCATGAGATAGCTTTTTTCCTCAGACTCTAGAGCTGAACCGTAATGAATATGAAAGACAGAAAGAGCAGAGTTTTATTTTTGTTTTTTACCGTAAGAAAGAGCAGAGTTGGCAGTTAGAAGTTGTAGAAAAAAGCTCGTTTGTGGAAAGCCAAAGCATCTGAAGCAACAGTAAAGTTTTTCTGAAATACAGTACACGTTTTTCAGATGTGGAAGTTTTGCGGAGCACGTAATCAGCAGTTACTTAACTGGTAATTACCTGTTTGTATTGGTTATGAAGGAGGTTATTCAACCCAGATTGAGGATTTAAAATTAATAAACATCAAAGCAAATGAGTGAAATAACAGGGGAGATGTGTAATTTAAAACGTGGAATCTTCTGAGATGGTGAAATGCTTCGTTTAAGGGCTACAGACCCACAGTGGATTTAAAAGGACTTTAGTCTTTTGGACATTACAGATGATGGCGGGAAATTTTTGCGTTTTTCCTAATTTTTTTTTCCTATTATGAATAAAAGTGGACCCTTCAGTATCATTATAATAGAAGTCAATGGGAGTGTATTTGGGCCTGGCTGGCTTTACAATATGGGTTTACTAACTCTTAGGCCCTTATTTTGCAAGTTAAATTTTTTTTTGCCAATTATATTGAGTAATTTATATTTAATGACCAAATACTAAATTAAGTGTAAATTTATGTTGGAGGACCAAATTCTTCCCTTCTTGCAACTTGTAAGTTGAGGGACCTGGAAGGTTATTTTTACTATTAAGCCAGTGGAGTATTAATACGACTATAGCAGGATGGAACCCTTGTTGTGGAAGTTCCTTAACATGTGACTCAAGCTGCCAGCTGGTTTCCATGATGTCCTCTGACCTGCGTAGATACATGACCTAGATCCTCGGTAGGCACGTGGTCAGCATCCATCACACATTCGAGTTTGATAGATCATCATTGGTGGTTGGATACGTGCGTGTCGGAGGCTTAATGTTCCTTTGGTGGAGAGTCCTTTTATTATCTTTATTTCGAATATTACAAACTTAATGGACCTTGTTGGTTAAGGGTTAAGATTTAATCAATTTGTTCTAATTAGCCGCGTAATGGCTCTTTAATACGGTTACCAATTTAAGCTTTAAATTAAATTTGACGATTTTTAAACAGGTTAAGGCCAGAAAGGGTCTTAATTTCTACATTTTGTATTGGGCCTGGCCGCCTTTACCATAAAGGAGTTAGTTAGGCCCAGCTGAGCAAAATTTTCAATTCTAAGGGTCAAGTCACCAATTTGCTCTGCTGAATCTCGAGAGTCAAACTGAAAGCCCAAACTGAAAGTCAATCCCCAAAATGAAAGTAAACCCCCAAACATAAAGTCAAACCCCAAAATGAAAGTCAAACCCTAAACTTAAAGTTATTCTCCAAACCGATTGTAAAACCCCAGATTGTTATCTTTTAATCGTAAACACAGCCCCTGGCCGATTGACATGATTGGCATAACTTTTTGTACTCAATTTTTGATCGTTTGGACCATAATGGTTTCAATGGAGAACGTTATCCTTATAATGCTATAAATAATACGAAAAACAAGCATGTGTGTTCTTCGGTGTAAAAAACCAACAATGTTTATGGAAGAGGTTTACGAAAGAGTCATTTGCTTTCAATTAAGGATGGCATACTGAATTCAAACAACTTATTCCTATAACATGAGTTACTTTTCTTTACGATGGAATCAATAAGAGTTCATTTGTTTTCAACATTCAATTAAAGCGACATGAATGTGTTATTTCTTCTTTGGCTTAAGATTCAATCATGCTATCTTGGTAAGAGTATATTACATTGAATTTGAAACTAAGGCAACCTTAATCAAATTGGCGGTTCTACTTGTACACATGTTTGCAATGGGATTATAATTGTAAAACCGATCTTGTTCGACAAACATGCCATTTAAGAACATGTCGATTGAAATTTATTGGACCAAGAGTCCGAAATGATTTCTTCTGCATTATAGGATATCGAAGCTACATATATGGCATGAATTTGTCAATCGAAACTATGCCTAAACAACAATTTATGGTTGGCGGATTGTCTATTACCATGAGTATAGAATCTTATTATGCCAATTTTTTGAACATGCTCCATGATTAGTGGAAATCGACTGATGATCGTCGGATGTTGCTGCTTACCTAACTTGGTTCCGGCGAAGACATGTTTCCGTTGTTTGGGGAATGTTGAAAATGTGGAGGGAAGTTCAAATTATGTATTTTACATAGGTTAAGTTGCTTTCCACTGTTGAAAAGCTTGGAGGGGAGTTCAAATTGTCGCAAAAAATTATTGAAGCGTCAAAGACAAGCATAATATTGGAGTGCGGCAAAAGTATAAGAGTTGATGGTGGGAAGAGGCGAGTTCAATTTTGGATTGAGTGGGAAATGACAATTTGGTGGGTGATGCAAAGTGTTCAGGCCACGCATTACTTTTTTTATTTAATCTATATAGCCGAGGACTATAAGTTATTGGGGTTCAAAGGTCCGATATATTTAATTTACTTGTAATCTATTGTGTTAATTTTGTAAATGATGGTCTGTGTTTGATGCGTTCGTGTTACTGTATAGTTATGTATGCAAATGGGAAAAAGATGCATTTGTAATGATGCTATTGTTCCTGTAATATATTTTCAATTTATTACATTCTTCAGAAACATGGATACAATTAACAGGAAAAAAGATCATGCCCACAACTGAGAAACATACGGTTACAGTAAAAACTCATGGCAATGCCTTGTTGGAGCTCATGTTTCCCCTACCAAATATATTTTTAACAATCACAGCACATAGAACAAGACAACAAACTACAAATGACATCTTCCCCCATTTCCTTCTCTTTCCAACCTGCATTTGCATTTGAGACCTCAAATACCCAGATTCCTTCTTTAACAACGCATTTTCTTCAAGAAGCTCTGCGTCTACGAAATCTACAGCACTCTGTTTCAACATTTTCGCTTCATTCTTCCAGAATATGGCTTCATTATACAGCATTTTCTCCCTCGCTTTCAGCTCCAAGATCACCTCCTTTGCTCGAGCAGGAAATGCTTCATCATGCCACACATGAAATTTTTTGCAATAAGTTTTTCCTTCAACATACTTTGGACAGCCATAAAACCTTCTTCCTGGATTTCCTTTCGTCCAAGAGGTCCACCTTGGTGCCAATTTGTGGCAAAAACACATCACGGGATCACCAGCATAATCCCATTCGGACTGGATACGATGTTCTAATTAGTTTGTAGCCATCGAGATCCAGGCTCCCAACTCTTGAATTCGACCTTGCAGATCTGGAAGTAGAACCTTGTGAACTCGAAGAAGACATTTTGGTGCTTCGCGTCCTGGAGAAGAAGAAGAAACCCTAATGTTGGGTTGGTGGAGCAATTGAACTCACCTTCGGCCCAAATAAAATAGGACCGTAACCCATTTCTTTAATTAAACATAGTTGGCCTCATTGTGGCCAAAGAAAACATATTTGGCCTCATAATTCATAATCATTTGTTAGGTCAAAGTATGTTTAGGGTTCTCTTAAACTTTGTTTTTTCGTTTGAAATCATTTTTTAAACTTACTTATTATCCATTAATAGTGTACAAATTTAGATTTTGTACTTAACCAACTAGTTGAACAAAATTACAGTCCATTTTTTAATTCGGTTTATTAGTTTTTGATTTCCTTAATATATATATATTTTTCAAATTTGATTGCTGTGTTAGATATATTTGATAACAGCGCACGCAAGACCCTTTTACTTTGAAAAAACAAAACTTGTCAGTGACTTTGAACAAAAAAATAAAAAAATACTTGTGAGTGACATAGAGCCGATTATGTGTAGCCATGGAACAATGGTTGTTAAAAGACACACAGATCCAACGGCTGATGATGATCCATCATAGTCTAAGGTCTGTTGATTGCATTGACGTGGCAATTGATGACTGATAGTACGATATGCCGTAACGAATGAGAATACATGATCAAAAACGAAATTTACTCCAATGCTAAAGAAGTAACCAACTTATCAACGAAGCTTGGTAAAAGTTTAATAAAGCTGACACCTGGTTCTCTTCTCCAACACTCCAATCTAAACCACATCAACTGTTCATTTTTCTTCCTACTCTCCACCAGGAACAAAACTTTTAAACAAAACTCTACGGAAACAGCGAAACCCACCATTCTTCTCAGCGATCTTCCGCTTGAGATTCTCGCGCAAATACTATCAAGGGCAGCATCGAACTCAGCAGAGGACTATGGTAATGCAGTTTTGTCTTGTAAGAGGGCTTGGAAGGCTTCAACATGTTTTATGATCTTCAAAGAAGTCAGTCTCGCAAATATAGGCCCGGTTCCAAGGCGCAATGTGGAAGTTGAGCTGGTTCAGAGGTGCGCTGAACAAGGGAATATCGATGCCTTGTTTAGGCTGGGTTTGGCAACCTTCTTTCAGAGCAGGCTGTGCCATAACGATGCCATTGACATGCTAAGGAAATCTTATGATGGAGGCCACCTTGCGGCGGGGTACATGTTAAGGTTGATTTTAGTTATCTGTTGTGGACCTGATCGTATGGAGGAAGGGCTTGGACTTCTTTCGGGTTTTAAGGTCTTTTTAGGGTCCAACCTTAGATCCCAAGTGTGGAAATGCAGGGCCACTGCTGCTGGTGTCCTAACAAACTTGAGTGCTCTTTTCCCAAACTGGGCCCCATGTGAAGAAATCGATCGGCAGCTATGCAAGAATTGCAGGACTAATCATGAAATTATCATAACGCGTGGAGTGGTTTCATCTCCCTTGCCCAATACGTGGTTGCGGCCTGATTTCCATGACTATGAGCATCCTCATCTTTGGCAGCTCCACGTCCGAGTTCCCGACCCTCTAGATTGGGCATTCTGCCACAGATGTTTCTGGATAACAGAGGCGAAATTCTTCTTCACCTATGTTCGAGACAGATGCGGCTTGGACGACCTGCCTTTTTTTACAAGACTTCAAGATGAGTTTAAGTGTTTTTGGTGAGTGAATTTGTTAACCCTTTAGTAATTTTGTGAGTTTAAGCGTTTGGTTCATGATAATGTATAATTGAGAGATTATGGTTCCCTTAAACAAGTTGGGTACTAAAAACTTGATTGCAATATTATTTATGAATGAAAAGGTGTAATTATATTGTTAATGGTGAGTACTCTGTTTTTGCGATCATTGTTCCAGCTTCGACCTTGGATTTGTTAAATTGAAATTGACATTGGGGTTTATTTTGTATATATAGGTGATGAAGTTAATTTTCATGATTCTTCTATTGAAGACAAGGAAAGGTTCTGAACAGTAGGAAGTAGGTCATTGAGCAAGATGCTTGAGGCATGGGATTCTAGTCAATGGTGGTTCAAGTTTAATCATAAACTCTGTGTTTTAATTTCGCTGGAATTTCTCACAAATTGTCTGAGAAATGTTAATAAATTGATATTTCCGAATGTTAAATTGGCTAATGAATTAATGAATTTCAGTTGCTATGTTACCATAAGACCCCTTCAGTAAAATTGAATTTCTGTCTCAGCCCTTCAATATATAATAGGTTCAAATCTCAATTACGTCACTGAAGTTTACGAAAAGGGTCAAATAAGTGCCCAAAGAATGGAAAAACGGCAAATCAGTGCCTCAACTTTGTGATATGGCTCAATTCAGTCCAAGTATCCGCGTTTAACAGAGTTGTACTCTCAAGTTTTGGACTCAATATACCCCAATCCAAAATTTCAGCCACTGCTTCGAGCTTGGACATACTTTGGGCACTTATACCCCAAGCGAACAAAATTTAAATATGCTGGGTAATTTCAAGCAACTACTAATAAGTTACATTAATCGTTCTGGATGGAAAGTAACTATGTTGCTTTCACTTAAGCTTATTACACAATATTTGCATCTCATATGGAATTTCGAACATGTCAGATTCTCAGAAACTGAACAGGGGAATTGGTGGTATAACAGAATTGGCAATTGCGTCTCATGAAAGGGATATGTTTGAAAAGAATACTTTTCCTTAAATTAACAGACATGTGCTGCAGAAGAAGAAAATAGATATTTACAGAAAAACAAAGGGTTGGTACGAAGCTTTTACCCTTATGAAGTCCCTTTTAATGAAATGAAAGCCGGATTAAGTACCAATTTTAGTGGGCCCTGATAAATTACTAATGGTGGCCCAATCCAATATTAATTATCTTCTTATACTGATCCAGCCAACCATATCAAATTATATGGTATTATGGCTGCGAAATCACATAAACGCAATGAATGAGTTATTTTTTAAAAATGATATAAATAAAATTTGTCTATTAACCAATACTCTAATTGGCTAGTTTTATTTAATACTCCATATAGCTAGTTTTTATCTTGTTTTAGTCTTCTCATGATTTAAATTAGTTTAGATATATATATATATATATACTATTTATATTAATTAACTAAATCCGCATCAGAACATAAGAACTTTATAAATCCATCATAAAAAGTGAAAGAAAAGGACTAATCAGAAAAAGTAGTTCATATGGCTTAAAAAATAAAAAACCAACCAACTACTATAGAGCTCCTAATCTTGGTTAGCGCAAAAGGAACAAATGAAGGGGGAGTAGCAAAGACATCCTTATTCCAGATTCGATATTTAAAGAAGACATAGCAGTATGTAGAAGTACAATGGCAGGATCAAATGCTTTCAACAAATAAGCGAAGACCAGATTAACAAACGTTGGAATTTGAAAATATTGCTTTATGTTCAAAAGCAAAGGTTTTTTTTAACATGAGGACGTCGATGACTGCATGAAAGCAAATTCAGCAAATGATTACCAAATTAGACAGACAAACCTGAGAAACACAAATATTGAACACAAAAGAACTGAAGCACCCACAGCAACAAGACCCCAACTGTAGCAGTTATCAAAACAGGAAAATCGTCAAACATCCACAACACCAACACTTAAACAATCAAAGTGACACTGAAACAACCCAGAGCAATTTAACCTAGATGGTCATTAACATGATAAAAATATACAGATTTCATAAAACAATAACCAAAAGATGTCCATTGCTTAATATGAGAATTCAGAAATCCAGCTTTTTAAGTTGAAGGGCAGACCTTGTGCTGATGTAAACGAAGAACAACTTGGCCTCTTGCAACCAGAAACATGTGCTGCACCAAATACCGTAGAGAGGATCAGCCAAATCCACAACGTACTGCCAATTATCAGGCTCCGCCTGCCAATCCATCAATGATTTCAGCAGCCAACAGTTATTTGTGGGTAAGGGAATTTCCCCTCCTTCTGACCTTGTTATGTCGTGGACTTGAAGGCTATTGCATCTGGCGCAGTTAGGGTCTGTTGGAGGTTCCCAGTAAGGTATGATTCCCCAGAAATTACTTAGCATCTGCGAACACTTACGTCTGTAATCCCAAATAACTCTTCTCGGGTTGGTTGTCTTCTCTATACCGAGACTGGAAAGAGTTTCAATTCCTTCATGGATATGCATGGGTCCACGGCAGTAGATCGATAGGAGGCCTAACATATACCCTGACTTTAATTCGCCTCCTGCCAAAGATTGCCTAAGATCTTGCAGGCCACTTCCATGAAGATATCCTGGGGACGTGGGTGTTGTGAAGAAGGTGATGAGTCCCTATCTGAACAACGCCTCGGGATTGCCTTGGGTGGCACAGCGTTGGAGAAAGTCTTTCTCATATTTGCGCCAAGGTAGAAGTCGTACTTCTGCGAGAGACACTTGTGAAAGAACAGAGAATCTCCTCGACGCACCCCACGCTGCCTTGCAAGCCATGACCAATGATGCGTAGTCGGTGGCGGCGTTTGAAGCAGCCCTTTCAAGGATCTTTGCAAAAATCTCCAGTGGAAGGTCCGAAGTTTTTGCGCTGAAAAAGGTGCTCCAAACATTGGCGCTGATGGACGTATGAGTAGCTGGTTCATGGTGGAGAGAGAAACTTTGGTGGAGTTACAGGTTTTGTGTGGAAGAAGAAAGGTTTTGTGGGGAAGAAGAAAGGTTTTGTGGGGAAGAAGATGGTTTTTAATTTTTCATTATATTTTGTTTAATGTTGAAAGTACAATTGAACTGAAGAGTCTGCTTTAAAGATAGGGTCGTTACTGTTTGAGGTTGGGAACGATCAGGTGCTGCGCTTCATTAAGTATTTCAGAGCCTATTGTATCAAAACGCAACGACTCACTTAATTGATCATAGAAGCCAATTGATCAGTGCTTACTGGCCGTTGGAACGTCATTGGGATAAGAAGATGAATGATTGCACGATTGGAAGCCTCACATGATGAATTATGCCTCTGGTACAAATAAAGATTTTGCTAGATTGCTCAATATTTTAAATTATTTTAATAATATCATCATGACACTGCCGTTGAGATGACATTCCTTGGAAGATGGGTTGGAAACTGGCTTGGGTATACTTCTCCTTTAATAATAGTTTCAATTTTTTTAAACATAATTTCGTTTTTACTGAATTAAATATTTGCAGCCAGTTTCTCAACATTCAGTAGTAAAGGTACTATTAAGCTTTTCCTTTGAACAAAAAGCTAAAAAAAAAGTACTCCTACTAAAGGTACTGCTATTAAGATATAGTAGTAATGTTTAACCAAACAATGGAAGTCAGATATAATGTATAATTGAGCTATTTTCACTACTATTGGCAAGAACGAAAATGCAATTTTCGTAACTATAGGAGAAACAAAGTCTATTGGTTTCACTTAAAGCTCTTTATACAACCCAATTAAAAAGTTGCATGCATTATATATGCATGTCCTTTTTTTTTGTTTTTTTGGTGCAAATATGCATGTCTCCTTTAAGGACTAAGGAGTATGGTACTTTAGCCAAAGTTCATTCTATCATTAAACCAATAAATTATTTGTTTTAGTGAGACCACTTGTTTTAATATGATTTAACCAATGTGACAGAGTTATTTAAGAGTCAGTGAAATTCCGTTAATTGAAATAGTTTGTCCCTAATATCTTAATAAACCACCTTTTATTAACATAAGCAAATTTTGACCTTAGTAAACAATAAAGATTAGGGTAAAGGTCAAGGGGTTATTAATTATCCCTTTTAGTCCAAACTTTATAAATTGGGTTTCCGAAAAATATGAAACCACTTTCTCTTCTGTCAGAAAAGATAAAGGCGGTGGAAACCAGTCTCTGAAATTGGGAAATTCCATTAAGCTCTGAGGCTCGCTATGGCGCCTGTCGCACAGCCAAAACTTAAGTTCGCGAAAATCTTGGTTCGGGCAGACCTTCTTCCAGGAGCATGGTTGGTGAGTATTGATCTTTAAGATTGTATTTGGTCATTAGTATGACCAAATTGATATTTAATTGTAGAAATCAAAAAATTAATAAATTTGTTTCAAAATTCAGAACCCTGGGCAAAATTTTCTGGAGTCATGTGGCTTAGATACCACACAAGACTGTTCCTTTCGCCTTAAAGGCCGACGTCGGAGCTTTGCCGTTGGTTTGGAGCGGCGGGGAAACACCTTACAATTCAGCCATGGGTGGAACGTCTTCGCCAGAGAGTCGTGTCTGAAGAAGGGTGACAAGTGCTCTCTCCGCTTCTTAGGGCGAGACAGCCAGGGAGTGGTGAAAATCTTGGTGAAGAGGACACCAAAGCATATGTTACCTTCCACAGAAAACGCTGCTCCTGTTGTCGTATTGAGGGAAGGAGCTTGGAAGGAGGCTGGCAAGGAGGCCACATCCGTAAGGTACCTGACCACTGTATAAGTAGATGAACAAGATCGAAGAAATGATCCAAAATCGAAATTTCTTTTGCTGGCTATGTTTGACATTTTGCTTTTGAATGGACTTTTAAGTTTCAGTAAATGAATCGCTGTGTTTCAGATCTTTGATCAAAAGAATAAATTAATATTTTGTCCCTGATTTAATGTGTTAGACAGTGATATGCTTTTAGTAACTTGCAATCAATCATGATTCTATGTCCCTATGAACAACACTTGGACATGCATGTATCTGTCTTTGAATTACTGTACATCGGGTCATTGATCTGAAAGTATCATGAATATTCTTTTTTGCTTGAATTTCTCTTCAAAACCACATCAAGAATCAGAATCAATTTCTCATCACCCAAAAATCATGATAATTTAAAGGGTAATTCATAATTTCTTGTTAAAAATTAACAATAGAACAAAGCATATGTTGCTTTTTCTATTTGGCTGTTTGCACAGTTGTCAACTTGAGCCATAATAAGTGCAATTGAGAATAGTAGTTTAAATTAATTCAATAGTTTTTGAAAGATCACACTTAATGTCGAATCATCATAAAGTCTCTACATTAATTAAGATGGCTGAGGAAAATTCAATTGAACAATTGATGTATAATTTGTTTATTGGTCAAAACCATTACTCAATTTAATTTTTTGGACATATAAAGCATGACCTCGTTTATTTCAGTCACCAAACCAATTTTATAAAGTGGAAAAAAAAAGGTAGAAAAAGATATAGCGAAGTTCATTTTTTTAAGAAC
>AWWV01005988.1:0-13850 GCA_001974805.1 Corchorus capsularis | reverse complement strand
ATAGAAAATTTGAAAGGGTGAGCTCTTTTTCGCGGCATAAGCCTCTATTCTAAGCCCAGACTCTACAGAAATGAATGAAAGTTAGGTTTTAGAGCTTACTTTGATCTGATAGTTCGATAGTCGGAACTCTTTTTTTCTCTGAGTCTATATTAGTTTAGGTCTAACTCAAAAAATTGTGTAAGTGAAGGCGAATCGAGCTTATACTCTTGATTATTTTGTCTCCACGGCCAGAAGACAGGCAGGAGAGAATGTCATCAATAAGCCAGTAAAGTAGTGAATATAGTGCGCGCTACATAGAAGAGTGAAGGTTGTTGTACCGTCGCGAGAGTCCATTAAGACTAATAAAATAGAAATATATATAATCTACAAAAAAACACACCCACTAACGCTTACACTTGCCCATTCAAACAAAGGAACCGTACACTAGTCATTATATCATTATAGTAGTATAAAGGCTGACTCCTCCTACCTTGTTTGCCTTGCATCCCAAAGCTTTGAGATAGATTGGATTAGTGGTATCATGTAAGGAGTGGTGAAAAAAGTCCTCACGTGAAACTCCATCCCCACAGCTTAGCTTTCCCTCTAAGGCAAGTCGTTGTGCTATGTCGAGGAACGTAGTGTCGGACAATTTCATCGTGCTATGAGAAAGTTATTTTTAGTTTCGTCTTCGGCCCATCTTCCCATTTCTGGTGATTAGACATCCGAACCACGATCCCAAAAGTCCTTCTGTCTCGCGCGAAAGAAAAAAGATGTATAGTTTCCCCTCTTACCAGGGCTATACATAGGTGGGGAACGGCTCCATCTACATCCAGAGAGCTGCGCTTTGCGGCGAGCGCTGCTTTCTTCCGGTTTGACTGTTCTTGAAAGGAGGCCACCCCGGGCACCGAAAGACTAGCTCCTCGGACAGACATCGAGCAGTCGACAGACCTCGATGGCAAGTTTCTTGGCCTTCCAAGAAGGCTCTTCAAGACCTTCCTCTGGTTGATGGGGTTTTTTCCATGCTGGATCACAAGCCCGAGCCGATCCTACGCAATAAGGTAGCCTTAGGTACGCTTGGGGCTGGATGGAATCCTCGCTATCGCTTACCTCATGTGCTACCCGCCCCATGGCCTAGCCTAGGTTAAATTAGCATAGCGGCGTCCAAAAATACACCAAATCAAAAAAGGGAAAGAAAACTCCTAAATGCAGCCGTGATCTTATATACGATACTACCAGACGCACCTTGGTACTTCCATCCGCCAATCAAGGCTAGTGGAGCGAAGAGAGCCAAAAAACGTGAGCGCCCCCACGCGAGCCTTAATTGAATAGAAAGAAAAGTGGGATAGCGGAGGTAATTTCGGGAAACCGATGCATGAGCTGAGGCTCCCATGCCCCGCCGACTCTCCGAAAAAGAAAGGTCGTAAAACGGCTCATAGGGAGTCAGAAGCAAGCAGAGTCAAAGGCGGGTCAAACTCACATAAGTAGAGGGAGAGACACATTCATGAAAAGCGGGAAGCCGTGTCGGGGGTCTATTTGTTAGAAAAGACGAACAGCCCCATTCCAAAACATTCACATAGGTCCTCAGGCGGGCATCGAAAAGGGGACGAAAAGAGTCTATTTACCTTTACAATATTCCGGAATGTATCATGGACCTATCTATTCATCTTTTTCTTCAAAAAAAAAAGAGTTCCGCATCTCTCCGGGGCCCGGAGAACAAATAGGCGTGGGGAAGAGGGAGAGGCTCTTCAAGACCTCCCGTTGCTGTTTCCGGACCACCCATCCCTTCCTTCCCCTTCGCCCCGCCCGATGGGGTCCGATGAGATCAGATCTCTCGAAGTGAAGTGATAGGAAGAAAAGACTGCTGGCGGGAGATCTCTATTCATTACACCCCCCTTTTTTTTAGAAAGGGGAAAACGGTTTTTCGCTCCTGCGCACCAGCAGAAGGAAGGAGCTTTGGATACCTTATTATTAGAGAAAGGGGCAAGCCAAAACCTACCCCTAACAAGTTGCTGGATCGAAGTAGAACATTCTCCATCCGCCCGCTAGCAGCAGAGGGGGTTCGATTCCCGTTATACGCGATGTGGCGAAAAAGACTGAAAACCGAGATATGCGAACATGTTTAAAACTTGTCGTCTACTTTCAGGAAATGTTCGGAACAGAGAACTTACAATAATACAACGCCGCATTCTCCGAAGATGAGGAACAAGAAGAGATATATTAAGAGAAAGATTTATCCGAGAAAAAATCTTAACAGTTACATCCAATTACAAACTACACGAAAGTTGCCCCTTTTTCATGGGGATTTACCCATCACAGAGATGCACAGAGGAACAGAACGAGCTTCATATATCCCTTTTCCACTCAATCCAGAAACAAGATCGGACGTTATTCCGGTTCGTCTCCATTTTCGTGAAACTATTCCTCAAGCAAGGCAGCTGATAAATCATCGAAGGGTTTGTGTGAATAATGAAATGGTAAAAATTAATCATTTGAAACTTTCCCACGGTGATATAATATCTTTTCAAGAAAATAACGCGAGAATCCGCGGTGAAGAAATAAGGAGATTTTTCCATATCGAAATATCAGTTGAAAAAATCATAAAAATAGCAATTGAAAAAAGAATAAAAAAAAATGCCGAAAAAAACCGGTAAGAATGTGGAGAAGAATCAGGAGGAAAATCCTACTAAAAAATAAGAGGAGACGCCGCTTACTACTAATCCACCTACTAAAAAATAAGAGGGGACGCCGCTTACTACTAAAATCCCGGTTTTTGAAAAGGTTGCGTTATTTTATGCAAAAAGAAGACTTGTCAAGAACAAAGAAGTTTGGATCCAAAAAAGTATGCTTAGGCAGTTCCTTCGCTGAGCACAACAGAATGAAGAGGAATTTGTATCGTTTCAAATCCCTATTCTTATCGAAGAGAAGAAACGAGAAAAATTTATATAGACCTAAAAATTTATATAGAAATTCGACCTATTGCTCCGAATCCCCCCATCTGTTTACTATGACGAGAAGAATCAAAAGGATTGAACTACCTACTCATTATTCGGAGGTGAATCATAGAACACTAAAAGCTGTGGTATCTTATGGACCTAACATAGGTCACATCCCTCACGACATAAGATTGAAAGATCCAAACCTTCCTCTTCGGAGCGGAAACGGGCGTGGCCAAAACATATAAAGATCGGCGTAGTCGCTCATAGGGACATATCCATTTTTCAAAAATAAGAGAAAATAATCTGTTCATCTCTCAAGGGTCAAGTGCTTCTGCCCCTTTACTCTTTAGGGCTCCTGCTGCTGACCGGTTCTTTTGTCATTTTTGAATCGGAACAGGTACAACCCAGTTTTTTTTTTGTTTTTTTGAGAACCCAACAGATTATTCATTTAGATTAAGAAAAAGTAAAATCAGTTTCTAGAGAATCATGCAGCTAAGCTGGCATGTCCTCAATCCATACAAATTCTAGATAATCCATGTTGAGCTAAAAGATGAGACACTAAGTTTCCGTTTCTACCAATATGCTGCAAGGAACAATGTTGAAATAAGACCTTCAAGCTCTTTGCTTCTTCCACATAGGCCCCAATTGGAGAGAAATCAAGGCTTTGACAGTTTATCTTTCGGATAACACTAAAAGCATCACCTTCAAGGACAATATTGCTAAAACCCATTTCTCTTGCCCAACTCAGGTTTAATCGATCCCTGATTATCCTGCTGGTCATTTTTGAGCACTTGTCTCTTATCAGCAATGAAATTGTCTAACTAAGATTCTACAATGGCTTTCTGGAGCCTATGAACTACCTGAAGAGGTTGTAATCTTTCTTCAGGAATAACTACTTCACATCTAACTTTCGAGATGGTCCCGCATAGAAAAGCAATCTTAGTTAGCATCTGTCTCTCCCCATCCTGAGAATCTTCCAACATTCTCATAATCTGATCCAACTATTTATCAAAAGTAGAGATCCCCTGCATATCAATGATCAGCCCGCAAAGACTTATCCAGACTCCACGAGTCCAATCACAGGTAAGAAGAATATGGTCAATAGTATCTGAACCCTGTGCACAAATGGAAGAGCCCCCAGATTCTTTAGAGTTTCGTTTATATAAAGCCATGGCAGTAGGTAATGCATTACGACAGCATCTACACAAAAGAGTTTTTAGCTTCCAAATAAATTTCCAGATACTATGATCAAGACTATGAGAACCGGATGCCCTGTTTTGGTTCTGAGAACTAGACATGCTGTTTTTTTAAGAGGAAATATCCAGACTTTACAGACTACTGACCCTCAATATTGATCGGCCAAATTCTCTTATCTTCCCTTTCAAAAACTCCAAGAGGTATTCTGCAGGGAGAGAAAGGGTTTTGTTCACCGTTCGTTCTCCATACCCATATGACTAACTCTCTCGGGAAATGAGCTAGCAGTTGTCTCGGGTGCCTTTACAAAGGTGTTACGAACAGGGGCGGGGCTATTCAAAGCCCAAGAAGTAATGCTCAAGGAGCTGAGTCGTACAAATGAGATATAGATTTCCCGGTTGGGTCCAATAGAAAAGACCCTTTCTCGGCTAAATCGGCATTTCTTTCAGATCATTCAGCAGGCTCACAGGGCGAAGCAGCTTCAAAGAAAGCCGAAGGTACCCTAACAGTCCTTCTGAGAGCAACCACAAAGACTATTCTATCCTTAGTCCGGCGATATCCGCTATGAAAGGAAAATAGACTATATGTTGCTCAGGGCAGCGAAGGGACGGAGTAGCGTTCTGTTAACTCTCCCTCTGTGCACATTCATTCCCATGGTAAGGCGACGGGAAGCATCCAGTGATAACTCCTTCTAATGGAGCAGCACTCAGGTATACTCATTAATACATTGAATAAGATAAGTCGACGATAGGATTTCCCAAGTAATAGGGACAAATTCGGGTGATCCCTATCTATCGGTGAAGCAGAATTCGTCCCCTTCTTAGCTATCGCTTACTCAGCTACCTATCCGAAAAATGGCACATCCCCTGGGACCAGCTCATAAAGTATATATTTCCCGCATCACATGAAAGCCAACATGGTATTTCATAGCGAACAAATCGTCTCATTGGAATGCCACTTAGCGAGACGAGGGGGATCGGATCATTTCGATGGACTCGTTCGTTATTCGAATTCCAGGTGATAGTGACTGACTATAGGCGCATCTAGGCGAACTAAAGCCCCGCCTCTCTTTTCTTCCCAGGGCTTAGCCCATTTATTGGTGAGAGGCAAGCCTAAACGAGGATCTCATAGATTAGGAATTCCCTACGAATGAATAACTGCACCAGTCCGTCCCTCTTTCTCTTCAATGTAGCCAAATCGGCATTGGAAGATGTCCATGGTCCAGCCGATATTCATAAAAGGTCTTGCGTTGCTAAGTAGCGAAGCGACGAAGGAGTAGCTATGCTACGAAGAGGAGGTTCTCTTTTCTTTTTTCTTCTAAATCTTCTATCATTTTACCTGATAAAGGTTAGTTTCAGCAGCCATGCTGCCACGATCATGATGGTACAGAACGAGCAGTAAACAAGTCCAACCGAACCGAACTGTACAGACCAGACCCGCGGGTGGCAACTGATACAAGATGGGCGCACTATTTACTCTACTACAAGACAAGGCCTCACTAGAAGGAGCAATCCTTACGTCTAATCACCGAGCTCCGCTTGTAGCTACTATTTAGTGAACTTCCTCTTCGCCTTAAATAATTAACTATTCCTTTTCTTTCCATTGCCTGATGGCTCTTCTAAGATCCTACTGAAATCGGCTCTACAGCCCTTTAACTCTCGGCACTCACATGCATCCAAAGAAAGAGCACACTAGTTGCCCATCCTCCCTTAGGAAAGTCAGAAATCAGGTCAAGCAAGTACTTCGACCCCACGAGATTGGGCATCCAACTTTCTATGCAGCCCCCTTTCTTGAAGGCCGGGTGCAAATGATATCTTAGAATGAAGATTAGGGTTTTAGCTATACCTTCTTGTCCGAGCTGCCTTAAGCCCGTAAGCGATTCCCTTTAGTATGGGACTAGTTCCCCTGTCCTCTAGCAAGTAAGCACACGAGCGATTGGTCGCAAAGGGGCGAGAAGGGAGCTCTACGTGGAAGAAAGAGGCTCTGAAAAGACCCGCCGTTTCTCTCATCTATGGTCGCTACAATTTCAAAGCTACCTAAAAAGACGGTCTTTCTTCAACTTTGAAGATTTTGAATGAGAATTTGTATTTTATGTCTCACGAGCGCGCAGGAGACATTCCTGATCTCAGGGTTTAAGAATATTAGGATTTCTTACTTGAGAAGGGTGCGAGCAGGAAATGGGGAGAAAGAGCAGAATAAATGGCATCAGATGAATTAGCGGAGGACGCAGAAGGTGAGCAGCTTTAAAATAAGGCTTTGAGGACATAGTAGTATGTAGCTTCATCGCAACATCACTGATGTTGATGCCCAACAAGACTACTAGCCGAATCATCTGAAGCCCAGACACGTTCCACCCATCGTCCAACCCCGATTTCGTATAAAAAAGATAGACCGCTAGCAACAACCAGGAAAGCAATACACGCGTTACAGCAGAAGGGTTAGTTCCTTCAAGGAAACAGAAGAGACCAGTCCCTAAACTAAACAACCGAAAGAGTTATTCTCGCATTTTAGTTTGAGTCAAGCTTGTAACTCCCAACTTCCTTAATGGGCTGCGAACTAGGAATGAGAGTCGGAGTACACTTCAGGTTATATTCCTGCTCAAGCTGATGTTGCTGGTTCTAGCATAGCAAGTTTATAAACGTTATCTCCTTAACCCGCTTCTCTTCCATCATCCGAGTAAGCAGTAAAAGCGTCAGACTTTTCCTTTCCTCTGGGGATGCTAGAGGTGCGTCCTATATTGAGGAAGTGACTCTTGAAAAACAAAAAAATACTTTTTTTACTTAATGGGAACTAAGGGCAAAGAGTAGAAGCCCACAGGGGAGAAATAGAAGATGAAGTAAACCTAACTTCCCAAAGACTTACTCCAGTACCTCTTCCAAGCAAAACATCGAAAGTTCAACGACTTCGATTATGTACCGAAACCCTTGCTTCTATTGTTTCTGTAAGAATAAGTTAATAATCTTCTAGAGATTCTGAATGGCAGCTTGCGTACATTGATTTCCATCAAATTCATTCGATTGAGTGAACGCGTTTATGTCGTACAGTCGAGCTTAAAGACAAATGAACGCGCCTAGGAACTTCAATTCTGAAGAGGCTACATTTCCCACCTACCCTCTTTCGTTTGCTTCCTGTTCATGGAAGATGGGGATGAATGACAAATAGGCTTTATCTCCGACTTCCCGCCTTAGGAAAAAGGAAAGCAGTCCAAGTCTTTTTTATAAACCACCCGAATAAAAGGGATTCAATCCAGACATAGATGTACCTATGCCTAACATATTACCAACATATCAGTACTGAAGGGTAGGTGAGGGATTTCATAAGAAAAAGACAAGACATGAAAAGAAGAAGAAATATTCAGTTAATTAGTAAAGAGAGCCCGTATATGATAGACGATACCATCCGAGAAGATATTAGTTATACTCCTTAAAGAAAAAAGGAAAAGGAAAGGGTTGAGCCAATGGTGAAAAGAGAAAGAAAAGAGGGTCAGAATGCCCTTTTCAAAGGATATCCCAACAGATGTTGGAACAGTATTAGATGTCTTTTCAAAAGAAAGGGGCTACGGAAGGGTCCCGATGTAGGAGCTCTTAACAAAGAAAGAGTTTTGCTGGTGGGCGTAGGCAGGGCTTATAGGGGTTAGCCCCGATGGGCCTTAGATGAGTCAGCAGATTCAGGATCAAAGCCTTTAAATGCATGCGTCTTTAATGACCGTTCGTGAGCCTATGACTCCCTCCCTGAACCCTATTCTATTATATTAGTTGCTTCCCGAGCTCCCTATTTTCTAGCCCTTTTGTTTATCGGTTTTGGAGGCGTTAAAGACGCGCTAAGATGAGGTGCGAGTCTATGAGTAGTAGGTTTGGGAATGTGCTTACGGTTGTGGATTCAGCTTTCCCTATTGCCTTAGGCTTGTGCGCGAGAGGAACTACCATCAATGGCTTCAGATTTATTATTAGCGGGGGACTTATTCTATCGTCTCGTAGCCTACTACTTTTTCTCATTGGCTTAAGACTTATTCCTTATTGACCCTCTGTAGAGGCCCACTCAATCAATGTGGGCATTTACTAACTGCCTTTCTTCTAGTAGGATTTAACTAAGTCATAGCTCTATTGGCCCCTACTTTGTCCTCTTCTTAGCACTGAGCTATCGTCTTCGCCAACCATTCGTTCTGTTCGCTGCGTATCGACTACAATTGGTATCAGAGCAATCCAGCTGGCATTTCAAATGATGATAAAGAGTTCGGAGTAGTTCCATGATGAGTATACGCGATAGCGTTAGGACCCGAGACTGGGAAAAGGGACTTAAAAATTGGTTCGCGCTGAACTTCTAAATCCTTGCTATGGGACCCCCTTAGTGGTCTTCATACCGAGCCTATCGGTGATACCATAGCCTGATTCTATTCCTTTACATCCCCTTTTCATCACTCAATCGATAAAGAAGACGATTTCCCCGTTGACAAGAATCTTATTGAATCAATAGATGCGGGATTACCCCCGTTTTACCGCGGCTGCTGGCACGGAGTTAGCCTTTTATGCTAGCTATCGAGTAGGATAAAGGTTCTTGCTTGTCTGGATCATGAGAAAGATTCGGAGTTTGAGTCAATAGCTGAAGAGTTAGATACTACTTCCGCATCTTCGGAATCCGCGAGGAGAGTTGGATTCCTTTCCTTGTTCTATCTGATCTTAAAAACAGAGGATTCCACTATTACTATTAAAGGAATGAATAAAGGCAGTTCGGGTATTCCCCAGGGAAAACCAAAACAAGGAAACAGCTAAACAACGAATCCGCACTTTAAGGGTTAACTTCGGGGTCTTACTCAAGGTCGGACTAAAGTAGATAGCTTCCTGCTTCGGATGATAGATTCTGATTAGCCTTGATTCTCGAGCTTTGGAGTTCCATAATACCTTCTTTCTGGTTTAGTTTCTCATAGGCTCGAAGGCTTAGCTGTTTCAGATTCATCTTCAGAGTTGGGAAAGAATGAGATCGATAGAGTTACTCAAGGTGCTTAGTCCGAGTATCCGTTCCGAGACCAGTATCCGCTTTCCCTGTTCATTAAGACTAGCTTTAGAGACCGGTAGCTAGCCCGCAAATGACTAATTCGAAGGGGCTTCCAAATCAACTGCTTCTCCCTTGCCTTTTCTTTTGTCCGGCCTTGGGTGGCAGTTCTTCCTTTCGCTTTCGGGAACTATCGATTCTAGGAACTTGCCTATCCCACTTGTAAAAAGGGAGGGAGGGGGCTTTAGGCTTTAAGCCCGATCTATTAACTAAGCGGTGGTCTACGATCAGGTCTTTGCTTCGAGCAGTAAATGAAGATTCTGGCATGAGGAGTCCTAAGCCATAAGCAAAAGTAAAGGCCTAGCTCGACGCTGAAGATTCAAGGTATGCAGATGCAGATGAAATTCATTTTATTGGCGACTTTGGGACTTTCACCTTTCTTTCTATCAGAACTCTCCACGAGTCGATCGATCAACCACTCCGCTCTTTGAAAGCTTGAGTAAAAGTCAAAGTTCAGTTTTGTTGTTCCTGTTCATTAGTAAGTCAGCTACCTATTTTTCTAGTTGAGTAAGAAGCGGTGAAATAGATCCACTTTCATCTAACGAGCTTCCTTTCTATCCGCGCTAAGGTGCAGCTACTTCGAGCGAACTCCAAAGCTCGAGAAGTAACCTATTTTACCGGTCTTTCATCATCCCCATTTCCTGCTACTATTCCTTCTCAATAAAGAGTAAGGAGAGCTCTTAGGCGAATAGCTCGTTGGAATAGAAGAATCGGATGAATAAATCGTTTCTAGCGGTATCGGAATCTGGGTACTCAAAACGGGTTAAGTCTTAAGTAAAGCGGTTGGGGTCAATCTAAGAAGCACACGGGGGCAATGGGGCGAACAAGCTTTCATTTCACCCATAAAATCAATAACAACTCCCGAGCGAGCTCATGCAAGTGAAGTTGCTCATTTAATGGCTTTTTCACCGCTTAGGGAAGTAGGCTCGTTAGACCCTATATTCGACTCACAAATGGAATTCATGTTTAGTCCGGTAACTCAAACTAGAAAACGGAATCTGAGGCTAGGGTTCCCCACAGAGAATCATCTGATGTGAGTTTTCCTGTAGCTAATTCATCTGTAATGGTTTGAGCTGCATGCAATTGCTCCTCTAGTAATAAGAGGTAATTCTAAAGTTGATCACTTTACGTAAATAAAATAGGCATCGAGTCAGGCTAAAGGGCGAGCGAAGCTAACCGAGCAGTTCCGGTGCTTTCCTACACCACCAATATGGCAACTGAACCACGTCAAGAACGCTACCAAGTGTTCAGCAGATGATAAGCAGACTGGTACTTTGTTCGAATCAACGTGTGTCACGAATGAGAGATTTGTTCTCTTTGCGTTTAGCTGGGAAAAGGGAAGAGATAAGGGCTTATTTATTTTATGTATAGGTATTCAGGATGGAGCTTAACAGGCTTGAAAAGCCGGTCCCCCAGGTGCCTTACCATGTGGGAGTTAAGAGATATTACCTGCCTTTTAACAAAGGAGGCATAGAATTTGGATTGTTGGAGCTGTTTCAAGAGGTCAGGAGAACCCCTCTTTGTATTGGTCTTCTGGTGGAGAAGCCATCCCCGAACTGGATAGAGGAGCGGCGGGAGATTGTTGTCTTGGGATTTTGTTACTCGGGATTGAATACGCAGCTCACCTCCTTTCTGTTTTATAGTGAGATAGACCCTTCTCCCTTGCACGAAGAAGATTAAGGCTACGTCAGAGATACCTAATGAAGGAGAACAGCAGCAACGTTCCTTCAGGGATACCGTTGCTGGTTCTCAGGCTATTGATTGATGATGCTCAGGATATGGAGGTTTATGGTGCAACTGAGGCTAGCGATGGAACCATCTCGGTTTCTACTTTTGAGGGGAGACCTTGTATCACGATTTCAGATTCCCCGCGTTGAATCGAATTCGAAACAAATGGGGGCTCTGTTTGATTATCAAACTTCCTTGGAAGATCAATTGGCTACAAGATGTTGGAATCGAGATTAAAGAGACTTTGGTGCATGAAAGGGGACTTTGATTTGGTTGACCTTGGTGAAGGGTTTTTCATGGTCAGATTCTCTATTAGGGAAGACTATAATCTTGCTTTGGAAGAGGGTCCATGGATGATTTTTGGACATTATCTGTAGGTGAGAAAGTGGAGGCCGAAGATCACTAAAAGCGGAATAATTACATATGTAGTAAGCCTCTTCTAAGCTATGTACGGGTATTGAAGATCTCTTTTTCTTCGCCTTCCTTTGATCTGTTAGGATACTGGCTTCAGTTCCTTTATGAATAGACTGATTTGCCGGCCCTTTATGTTATGTTAGGATCCAGTGGTCGCCCACGTTCAAAAGGCAGGTTGGAAAGGTCCCGCTTTCAGCCGCTGTACTTTACGGGGTTGGTGAGATAGATTGGACAGACTCCTATACTGAACTCCCCCGGGCATTGGTATTTGTATACCCTACGTATCCCAATCATCCCGTATGGGTGGATTGTATTCAGCAAGGCCCTGACCGATATAGGTCTCGCGGAGACTTTGTAAGGTTCCCTACCCTAAAGCCTTTGGTAAACTCAGCCAGTTTCGGAACTGATAACTTATTTGTTAGCTCACCAGAGCTAGCTCATATACTTGTCCCTAGAGTCGGTGATTACAATATCATCGCCTAGTATAGCATACCCTCTGAAAAGCATCCCGGGTCTGTTCAGCACAGCACCAATTTAAGACATAGTGATAAAGTGCGAACAAAGGCATGGTAAAAAAGAGACAGCCCTGCTAACTCTTATGATGATGAAATCGCTTACACCGGTAACATCCTCAGAAACGGCTACACCCAGATCACCCCCTATGCTACTACCTTCACCATACATGGTACTATCATTACCCACAATAATATGCTTCCCACCAATATTAATGCCCCTGTCATCCATCTGAAAATGAACCTCCAAGTTCTTCCTAAAATCTGTCTCTACCTCGTAGATAGCTAACCCTTTTACCTTAAGTCTTGATAAGTAGTTACCATCACACCTTATGTCAGCCTGAGATTCACCTCCATTACCCCTAGAATTTTAATCATACTTAGTCCCTTCACTTCAAAACCCTCTGGCTGGTCCATGTATATCTCCTCTTGCAAGTCACCATGCAAGAATGTTCACATCTAGTTGCTCAAGCTCAAAATTCAAGCTAGCTGTCAATCCCAGTACAACTCGAATGGAACTCATTTTCACAACAGGGGAGAAGATCTCATCACGAATCAACCCCCGAGCTCCAGAGATTCCCGGATTGCCTCTCTCCTTTGATTCCCCTGCCAGCCATCATATGAGCTGAGCTAGCGGAACTTCCTATTGAGCTATTACTAGCTGCCTTCCCTTTGCAGTTTACTTGTTTCGGTTGGTGTTTGAGGTGAGGATCTCTCTTTTTCCTTTGCTTTCACTGCTTCCTTAGAGCTCTAGGTTCCTCGCTCTTTCCGAGTGGTTGTTCTCTTTCTTTACTTCTACTTGGGGCGTATCAGTACAGTGGCTTTTAGGGATGCCATGATGGGTGCTAGATCCTCTGATTCTGATTCATCTATAGTCGATTTAGCGAATGAATCGATACTAATAATTCACTCTTAAGATCTTCCGCTTTTAGATAGGAAGCCGAACTGTCTCCTCTAGGTCTGATCCTTAGCTTAGTCTTTCATTCCCCGATCTCTCGTACCCTTCTGCCTAGTCTAGCTTTCGATCGAGATTCCTATTCAAAGTAATAAATAGAATCCGGGGATGGGTCCGAATGTAGCTTCCATTTCTGAGTAGAGGTATCGGTCAAAAGAGATAGATGTTATAGCTGACTTGGACGAACTATTGCACGAAGCCCTTTTCAACCCCGGGCTAAGCGTATAAGAACCTATTTCCCGCTTTCGTTCTTCGAAACCTCGACTTAAGTGGAAAGTGAGAATTCCTATTTATCTCGATAGCTAGAGCTAGGCCTTTCCTTTCCTTTAACTTCTAGGTATTAAAATTCTATCTCCGTTCATAACCAACTAATTATTCTTCAACCGAAGGAAGAGATAAGGCCAAGGTCTCAACGAGCCTAACCGGTTAACTCCCCCTGTGCGCTACGGGCAATCAATGATTCCCCTGTGCAAGATTGAATCATTTTTCGTTTATGAATGATGACGTGCTTCGAGTAGTAAATTATGATTCTTCGATTCATTCGGAGTTAGCTGCAGAGTCAATAGCTGCAGCAGAAGAGTTCCGATCCAACACAAGAAGATCACCTCTGCCCCATTAGTTTGATTCTTTTTCTGTGTTCAATCGATCTGTATAATCAATTAGCAAGCCAAGCTTTCAGAGTTGTTGCTCTGAGTGTACAGACGAATACCGCTCTATTACGAAAATAGGCTTCTCAGATAACATGATATCTATGGCGAAAGTGTACAGAAGGCTTTGGTTGAACCGCGTTAGCACAGTATCATCGTATTAAGCTTGAAATTGAATCCTGCCATTAACTAACCTCTGAATCAACTAGCAAATTCCCTATCCATTAAGGCTCTCCGCCGACTGCCTTGACTGACTTTACGATCCCCAAACCTATTGTTCGACTGCTTGTTCGTTCTCAGCTCTCTTTGCTTGCAGCTGTTAAAAGAAATGCTGACCCAGAGCTTGAGCTGACTGTCGGATCTGTCCCTTATAGTAGCCTAGCCCATTCGACAACAGACGAGAGAGCTGCGGTTACTGACTCGATCTTCTATAAGG
>AWWV01005986.1:0-26718 GCA_001974805.1 Corchorus capsularis | reverse complement strand
ATGACCAGCGCCATCTTCAGTAAGGCGAGGATCATGGGCAGGGATTGGCGCACGACATCCATGGCAGGAAACGCGGCAATCGCGCCGACTGCCATCCCCACGTCGCCCGTGGCGCGCGTCACGATGTTCGGCAGGGTCTTGTCGATCTGGCCGCCGTAGTCCGTATAGACGCTGCCCTGGTTCAGTTTCTGCTGCCGCGGTGACGCGATGGCGCGGATCACCGAATCGTCCACCTCGGCCCGGCTGAGGAACCCGGCCCAGCCCGCCAGGCGATTCAGCAGGGTCGGGTCCACTTGCCCCAGCAGCCGCGCGCGCAGGCCGTTGCTGCCGTCTGACCACCACTGCCTGCAGGTCGGGTAGCCGCCACCATTGGCAACCTGCGCGAGGCCTGCATCGCGGGTGTCGTCATAGGGCCATGCCTCGCGCGCCGTGCTGGAGCGGTAGCTGTCGTAGTAGCCACCCGTGTCCGTGAAAAAGCGCGAGCCGATCCAGGTTACGTCGTGCATCTGCTGCTCATCGAGATCCGGGCGCTGCATGAACAATTTGGCCCGCGCAGGCCCATAGCAATCCCGCGAGAAGTCCGCGACCTCCTGAGCCAGTACCGGGTCGTCAATGCGGGTCGCGTCGATCTCCATCCTCATCTGCCGCAGGTCCGTACCGCACGGGATCGCCGCTACCGAGGCGCTCGTGACGGCGCGCGAGAGCGCGTGCATGAAAGCCCACCAGACCGGCACCTTCGCCGACTGGTTGTTGATGGTGCTGAAGGACTGCGACCAGCCGGTTTCCGTGGGCTGCGGCACGCTGACCTGGCACTGCGCCGAGCGCGAGCTGTCGTACTGGATGGTGCTGAGGTCCACGTCGATGAACGGAATGCCCGCGAACATCACCACCACGATCGCGACGAACACCCGGTTCTCGATACGGGCGGCACTCAGAACGCCTTTGTTGCCCTCGTCAGCGCCTTCCGCGCGGGCCTTCAGCCACTCCTGCACGACGATGGCGACGAAAGGCAGCGCGAACACCCCGCTGGACACCAGCACGGCCCAGATACCGTTGTTGACGATCCAGGACACGAGGGTGAGGTAGTACTCCAGATAGTCGGTCGTGAAGAGCGTCATGGCCCCGATCTCCCCTCAAGCGGCCTGCATCAACAGGCTGGCTTCCAGCGCGACGATGGCGACGACGCCGGCGACCTCGGTGCGGATCAGCCGGCGCCGCGCCTGCCCATCTGTCCCGCTTTGGTCTTCGCGGGCGAGCACCCGGCGGCGCATCCAGAACCATCCATAGGCCGTTGCCGCGTACACGCACAGCCGCCAGATGAAGAAATACCCTGCGGAGGCCGTCAGCCACCGTTCCCAGCCTGCAACGCTGCCGACTAGGTAGATGCCCGCGACGTTCGCCCCCACGGCGGCGGCAACGATCAGCACCAGCCACAGCAGCGTCTTCGCCGCGCGCCGGCTGAACAACCAGCGCAGCGGCCGCCAGGCCATGCGCGCCGGGCTCATGGCCGACTCCCCGGGTTGCCCTTCTGGAGCTGGTCGAGACGGTCCGGCACAGGATCGCCCTCGTAGATGCCGCGCGAGCCGGCCGCACGTGCGCCGTGGCGCTGGATGATCGCCATGGGTGAGTTGTTCGCCAGCTCGCGCCGCAGCTCCAGTTCGGTCTTGAGGTTGCGAATCTCACGGTCGAGCGTGTCGCTCTCGTGGTTCACCGCCTCAACGGCAAGCTCGTTGGCCGCGACGTTGGGCTCCTTCTTGCCCGTGAGCAGCGTGCGCTGCAGCAGCAGCGCTTTCTCCAGCACGGACGCCAGCGCGACTTCGGACGCCAAGCGCTGCGACAGCAGGTGCTGGTCGGGCTCGTCGCGCAGCGCCTCGATCACGCCGCGCGTGATCGGCAGCGACGCGCTGCCAGCTTCGCGCAGGTTCTCCGGCGTCGTGTTCTTGGCCTTGGTCACCAGGTCCTGGAGCGCCTGCAGCTTGGCGTCGTACTCCTCCTGGATCAGCGGCGTGAGCCCGACGCCCGGCGTCGTCTCGGTCTTGGTGCAGGCATCGCACGTGCGCTGCTCCTTCTCGCCGAGCACGCGCGTGGCCCACTCGACGGCGGCCTGCGGAGAGGCCCAGGTCTGGCACGAGAGGCTGCTGCAACTGGCCGGCGCGATGGATGAGGTGTCGGTCACGCCGCGGCCGTTGACCAGGTTGTAGCCGGCGCGGGTGACATCGCCGACGACCTTGATCGCGGGCTGGCCGGAGCCGCCCGCGTTGCTGCCCCCGACCCACGGCACGCCGTCATTGCCGCGGCGCGTCTCGGCTTGCTCGATGGCCGAGACCGCATCCGTGCTCGACACGGCATCGCGCAGCGCCAGCCCTTCGGCCATCTGGCTCCAGCCGAGCTGGCCGCCCGCCATTTCGGCCATCTTCTCGGCCATGGCACGGCACGTCAGCTTGCTGCGGTCGAAATCGAGTCGCGCCTGCAGCACGCCATTGGTGAGCAGGTTGTACAAACCGGGATCGGCCCGCTGGATGATCAGCGCGGGCAACGATGCCACCGCACTGGTGGCACTCTGGATCACCGACGACATGATTTGCTGGAAGCCGTTGGTGATGCCGTTAAGTTGGTTCTTCAACGTGGTCTGGATGCTCATGTCGCCGCAGATCAAGTTGCTGTTCCAACCCACGCCGACACCGAGAGAGCGCATGCCGGCCGCACGGCCCATCGACACGGCGTTGCCGCCACCGATCGAGTACATGACGTCATCGCCGATGACACTGCCGCTGGTCTGGTAGCCCAGTTGACCCCAGGCCACGCCGCTGCCCAGCGCGAGGGCGCCGGCCAGCGCCAGGACGATCTCCGTGCGACGTGCCCGGCGGGAGAACGGATTGAATGCAGGACGGAACTTCATGGCACCACCTCAGAGAAAATCGACGCTGCCCAGGAACACTTGGCCCCGGCGTTCGCAGCAGGCATACGGCCGCCACAGCGCCCATGCGTAGTCGCCTTGCTGCGCCTGGGTAAGAAAGCCGCTGCGCGGGAAGACCGTGCAGGACGACGACAGGACGGGCGTGAGTTCTTGCCACTTTCCGGTCGAGGCATCGCCCTCCATCAGCGCGCCTGCCGGCCAGTAGCCGTCGCGGGAGTTGGCAAGCAACGGCTGATAGACGTGGATCTGCCCCCGGCGCGTGACCACATCGCCTGCACGCTGGGCCACCACTGCGCCGGCCTTGAAGTCGTCGGTCTGGTGCAGGAAGCCGCCACGGGGATACACGTTGCCCCACAGGTTCATCGTGGTGCGTGCGCCGACCTCACGCCGGCCCGGAATCAGCGCTTCCGGGTAGGCCATCTCGGGCACGTTGTAGCGCCAGGCCAGCGTGTCCAAGGTGCTGAGCAAGTACGGCATGAACGCCGTGCCCGCGCCCTCGCAGAAGTAACCCGACGACGAGACGAACTGGTTGAACACCTCGACGCCGGGGTGGCCGATAACGTCCGAGTTTTTGAACTTGGCGAGGTTGTTTTCGTGATCCTCGTTCGTGGTTCCATCGCCGCCCGCTTGGGCGGACGGGTTGGGCGTGCTCATTGCCCGGACCTCGACCCAGGGGTTTTCGCCGGTATTCGAGTACGACGACACCACCGCATCGGGGATGTAGTGGCGCACCTTGATGGACGTGCGCACCGTGCAGCCGGTCCAGGTGCAATAGAGCCAGTAGCAGATGCCAACGACGCGGTATTCGAGGCAGTCGGGTGACGCTACCGAGCCGACGATGGTGGCAGTGTTGAGGGCGTAGCTGCCCGTGGCGCTGAGCAGCAGCAACGAAGCCACGCCAGCATGCAGACGGCGCATCAGGTCGAATGGTCGGGTCACGGCTGGGTCCTCCGGTGCTGCTCGATGCGCGCGACAGCGCGAGCCACATCCGACTCGCCATAGACCACATAGCGCCTGTCCACCACCACGGCCGGGAGGCTGGTGATGCCGAGACTCCATGCGTCGGTAACGCTTTGGTATGCGGAAGCGATGCGTCGCTGCAGATCGGCACCGCCGCCATTCAGCCGGCGCTTGACGATGGCCGTCGCCTGTTCGGGGTCGGTGGGCAGTCCCGCGGAAAGCTCCGCTTCAATCCTGTGGGCTTCGTTCAGTTCGATCAGCCGCTCGCCGCCCATGGTCTTGACCGGGTGGCGGCTGTCGGTGACGACCACCACGTCGGCGGCGAAGGTGGCCGGGCTGAAAACGGCCAGGGCTGCCGGCAGCGCCACGGCCAGGCCGAGGGTTCGCCAGCCCGGCGCGAACCTGGAAAGAGATGCTGGCATGTCGCGTGCCCTTGAAGTTGATCAGAGCAGTAGTCAAACGCGAAGCCGACGCGGCCCCAACAAACAATGCGCATCGCGCACTGCCCGCATACCTGCTTGTCTCGCGCCCATGAAAAAGCGGAGGCCGAAGCCTCCGCGTGGATCAAGGAGCGGGCTACAGCAGGCCGGATTCCGCGAACGAGTACGGCGTGCCCTGGCCGACGATGAGGTGATCCAGCACCCTCACGTCGATCAGCGACAACGCGGCCCTCAGCGTTTGGGTCAACGCACGGTCCGCGCTCGACGGCTCCGTGCAGCCCGAAGGGTGTTGGTGAGAAAAAATGACCGCTGCCGCATTCAGTTCCAAGGCACGCTGCACGATCGGACGCGCATGCACCGAGGTCGAATGGATCGTGCCTCTGAACATCGGCTCGTAGGCCAGCACCTCGTGCATGCTGTTGAGGAACACGATGGCGAAGACTTCATTGGGCTCGGCGGCCAGTTTCAGGCGCAGGTAGTCCTTGACGGCGGCAGGCCTCTCCAGGGATGGCCCCTTCTTGAAGACCCGCTGCTCCAGCAGCGCGATGGCTTGCCGGATGATCCAGTCATCGGATTGGGACATGGGGGCAAAACGTGGCTCCACGCAGGAGTCGTTGGCGACGAGAGACATGGCGGACCTCCAGAAAGTGAGCGGAGGGCGCCACCCTGGGAGGGCAAGCCCTCCTGGGGATGGAAACAGCGGAACAAGGTGCATCCATCACCGCGCGGCGGTGATTGTTCGCGGCCAGGATGCGAAAGCGAACGGGTAGCGGTCAGCGCGGCGAGCCGCGCCGTAGCCTTCAAGACCGAGGGCTACCTGGGCATGTCGCCGACAACGTCGGCAGGCATTTCGGATGTGGGGGTGGCGGGCGAACCCGGCGCGTCGCTGGCCATTTCCCCGGCCGCCAGCAGGTCCATGGCCGAGAGCAAGGCATCGCCCTCGATCGGCCCCTGCAACAGGATGGCCTGGCCCGTCTGGCGATCGAGCAGTCGCAGCGACGGCGTGGCGGTCACGCCGCTCTTGGTGGCTTCCGCGGCCTGCGCGCGGATGGCCACGTTGGGGCGCTCGCTAGCCATGCACTGTTCGATGGCTGACGTTGTTTCGGGGTAACGCAAGCCATCGGGCAAGCCCTGGCCGTCGCTGCGCGTGTGGGCATAGACCCATTCGACCGCCTGCCAGAACGCCGCATGCCCGCCCGCTTCGGCGGCGCACTCGGCCAGACGTGCCTCGGCCGACGCGGCAGGCTCGTGCGCGGCCAGCGGCTGGTGATGCCATTGCAGCGCCACGTCGGTGTTGTTGCCGACCCAGCGCTTGAGCTGCGGGAAATACTCCCGGCAGAACGGGCATTCCAGGTCGGCATAGAGCGTCAGCGTGAAACGGCCTTCCGGGTTGCCCATCTGCCAGGGTGGCCCAGCGACCTGCGCCGTGCTGACCGGCGCGCGCGACGGCGCTGAGGATTCGCCGGGCGTCCGGGACACCAGCCAGATCAGCAGCAGCGCGACCAGCGCAGCAGCCAATACCCAGGGCCAGCGAGGCCGCCAGCGGCGACGGCGGAACGCCTGGACCTGCATCGGAATGGAAGGACGTTTCTGTTCCATGGCGTTCTCCGGTTTACGACAGTTCCAGGGCCGGCGACTCGATGCCGCGGGCCTGGTCGATCTTCTCGGCCACCTTGAAAGCCGCTTCCAGTTCGGTGCAGCCGTACTGCTGCATGAGCTGGTAGCGTTCGGCCTTCTCCTCGGGTTCTGTCTGCGCGAGGGCGAGGTACAGGGACGGCGGCACGGCGCGGAACAGCACTTCCATGCTCTTGGAGAGGATGACGCCTTCGGTGAATTTCCCCGCTTCCTTGCGCGCCGAAAGCATCAGCGCCTTCTGCGCGGGCGAGAGTTCGCGGAACCGCGCGATCTTCTCAACTTCATCGGGCGGCATGCTGAGACAGATCCACCACTCGATCATGTTGAGCATGGGCTCCGCGGCGCGCGGCAGGTCGTCGATGTTCTGCGTCGCGAGCCAGAACCAGGCCCCCAATTTCCTCCACATCTTTGTAATTTTCACGACGTAGGGCGCGAGCAGCGGGTTCTTCGTGATGATGTGGCCTTCGTCGGTGACGTTGATGATCGGGCGTCCCAGGTATTGGTCGCGCTCGGCGATGTTGTTCACCGTGCTGATCAGGCTGATGTAAGCGATGGAGAGCTGCGCGTTGTAGCCCTCGCGGGCGTATGTCGCGAGGTCAACCAAGGTGATGTCGGCTTCGGGCCACGGCGTGCCGTCGCGGTCGAACATTTCGCCGTCCGTGCCTTGACAGAACATGTCCATCGCATCCGCCATCTCCAGCAGCCGCACGCGGCGCATTTCGGGCAGCGTCGGGTCCTGGCCGCGGGCGCGCAACGCGTTGCGCACGTCGCGCGTAAGCACCGTGCGTTTGTCGGCCACGCAGTGCTCGGCGGCGTCGAGGATGCACTGACGGATCAGCGAGCGGTCAGCCCGCGTCATCCGGGCTTCCTCCTTGTCCTCTCCGCCCGTGATCATCAGCCGCGCCGTGATCTCCAGTTCGCCGAGCACGTCGCGCTGCTCGTCCGCCTCCATGGCCGAGGCATCTGGTGGCGGGTCTTCATCCAGCGCGTCGGCGTCGAGCGTCTGCACGTCGCTGGGCGTCTCGATCAGCCGACGCGCGTCTGCGAATGGCGCGAGGCTGATGCCCGAACCTGGGGCCAGCTTGACCCGGTTTACCGTCAGCCCGAGCATGCGTGCGAAGTCGCTGAACAGGCCGAAGCTGTTGCCAGCCTCCACGATGAACAGCCGCGGTCGGTAGATGGCCGTGACCTGATTCAAGAGGTTGTTGAGCGTGGCGCTCTTGCCGGAGCCGGTGGGGCCGAACAGGAACAGATGGGCGTTCATCTGCCGATCCAGGCGGCTGAGCGGGTCGAAGGTGATCGGCCCGCCACCGCGGTTGAACATCGTGATGCCCGGGTGCCCCGTACCTTGAGCGCGGCCCCACACCGGCGACAGGTTCGCCGCGTGCTGAGCGAACATCAGTTGGGTGTACCACTTGCGCCGATCCTGGCCGGGGTTGTAGCAGCATGGCAGCCACCGCAAGTAGCTGTTGAGCGGCGCCACCTCGTCGTCCTCGCGCACCGGCTGCAAGCCAGCATTGAGCATCACGTTCGCCAGGTCCAGGCCGCGCCGGTCCAGTTCCGCTTCGTCGCGTCCGCGCAGGTAGAATGCCAGCGTCCCCCGGTAGAGCTTGTGTGCGCTGCCGATGAGGGAGCGGGCTTCCTGCACGTCCTTCAACGTCTGCTCCGACGCCAGCGTCTCGCCCACGGCCTTCTTCGCCAGGTGGTTGAGATCCGCTTCCAGGACATCCTGCGGCGTGGCGACCATCGTGAGACACAGCAAGGTGTCTTCCGGCATCTGGTCGAACAGCGTGTTGATGGCATCCCCTTTGCGGGTCTCGCCGGTCAGGTGTCCGGTGCCGGGCGGCATGCGCAGCCGGTCGGTGATCAGCACGCGGTGCGGCATGCCGTCGAAATACCAGGTGCCGTGCTCCACGTCGGAGCGTGGCTGGCCGAAGAACAGCCGCTGGCTGAAATCCCGCCCGCTCGCCAGCTCGATTTCGCCGGCCTCGCTTTCTTCGGTGCTGTCGGGGTAGCGCGCCAGCGCGTAGAAGCGCTCCCGGTCCTCTGCACTCGGTCCAAGCATCGCCGGGCGCGGATTGAACCATCGCAGCAGCCAGTCGTGGACGTCGGCTGCGACCATGCGCCGTGCCTGGATGCCGGCGTTCGCCAGGCCGCCGCACAGGCGGTCGCAGACGATGTTCAGCATCTGCTCGGGCGTCTGGCCGCGGCGGCTTGCCTGCCCAGTTGCACGGCGATAGATCACCATGCGCACCCGCCGCGTCTGGCCGCGCCAGCGCAGCCGCGTGACCACCGTGTCCTCGAACAGGCCGCCCGGCTTGGCGACCGCGCGCAGGTGGTGGCCGAAGAAGCGCAAGTAGAACTCGGTGAAAGCGGTGCCGCGGGCACGCGGCTGCACGTAGTCGCGCAGGGTCTGCATGTACTGGTCGAAGCTGGGCTCGTCCTGGGCATAGAGCTGGAGTACCCAGGGGTTTTCGTCCAGCTCATCGAACGAGTCCTGGAGCGCGTTCTCCAAGGCATCGCGGGCATGTGCGAGCCAGCCGGGCTCCCGCCCCTCGGTGCCCAGCGGCACCAGCTCGTAGAAGGCAGCGACCGACTGCCCATCCTCCAGCAGCATGGACTTCGACTGCGGCAAGAACTCCACCCAAGGCAGCAGTTCCGCGAACGACGGCGCGACGTCGTACAGCGCCTGCTCGTCGGCTACCGTCGCCGGCCTGCGGCCCTGGACCGCTGCGCCGGGTTCAGGGACGCCGGCCTGGCGCAAGGCCTCGACGTGGCGCTGCCAGCCGTCCGGCTTCTCTTCGTCGCCGGTGCCGGATGCGGCCAGCTTCGGCCAGGGAAGTTCACAGCGCATCAATAGTCCTCCAGCCGTTCACCGGGCATGGCGTACTGCACGCGCTGGTACAGGGGGAAGACCGTCGTGTAGCCCGGAACCGGCACGGGGTCCGTGCCCGCCAGGTGCGGGTACACATACATGACGAGATCGGGGTTGGGCAGGCGCTGGAACTGGCGATAAACCTCGTTGCGCGCCGTGCGCGTGTAGCGCATCTGCTCGACGGGCGCAGCCTGCACATCGGCGTCGGTCAGCGGCCGGCGCAGGCTCTGGCGCGCGTCGAGCAACTGCCGGCGCGCGACCTGGCCGGTGCCACTGCCGCCGCCACCCGTTTCCTGCTGCCAGATGTCCATCATGGTGCGGTCGCTATGGGTCAGCAGTTCTTCCTTGCTGGTGGCGCAACCGCTGAGCACGGCGACGGCCGCGGCCAGCGCGAGGCCCTTAATCGAGTTCGAGCGCATGGCTTTCTCCTGCACGGTGATCGACGCGCCGGCCTTCGGGGTCGTGATCGATGGCCAGCGGCTTTTCGAGGTGGACGGCGACCTTGGCGCCTGGCTGCACATAGACGGCGGCGAAAGCCTGTCCGTAGAGCTTGTTGACCCAGGTCGACATGTCCCGGACGCCGCCCGCGAGGATCTGGCCGACTGCTTCCTTGCCGCTGATGCCCACGGTGCCGATGGCGCCGTCCGAGCCGACGTAGGACATGCGGCCGCTGTCGCTCTCGATGAGCGAGGCCACGCCGGCTCCGGCCGCGGTGATCAGAGCTTGCGACCCGAGGTACTGCTGGGCGTTGCTGCGCCGTTCGCCGCTGACGCACGGGATGCCGTGCGGGTCGCTGATCCAGCCCAGGCCGTCGCGCTGCTGGTTGTTCTGCTGGTTGCCTTCGCGGTCTTCGGGAATCGTGCGGATCGTGCCGTCGTTGAAGACGAAGGTGATGCTGCGAACCTGGCCGCGCACGCACGAGAGCGTCCAGTCGCCCGATGCGGTTCCGGAGAACACCGCGCCGGCCACGTCGGGAATGTCGATGCCGTTGGCAGTCAGATTGTCCGGCCCGACCAGCACCTTGAAGGGGTACGGATCGTTCACCGTCCCGTCGATCGGCACGCGCCCAATCAGCGCCGTCATCGCCACGGAGCCCATCAGTGTCGAGTTGGTCGGCACGGTATAGACCGGCTTGGCGCTCTTGACGCCTGCCGCACCTGCGCCGGCGTTCGCCACGGTTTCCGCGGTGGTTTCCAGTGTGCTTTGTGCCGGGCCGAAGCTCGTCGGGAAGCTCATGCCGCTGCCTGCGCCACGACTGCCATTGCGGCCCTCGGCCTTCTTCGCGTCGTCCGGTTCGACCCAGCGCATGCCGCCTTCCATGCCGGCCTCGTCGCCGCCGCGCAGCCCCAGGCCCACCGGCAGATCAGCGTGACCGCCGCCGCGCCCGCCAATGCTGTCCAGGCGCCGCTGCAGGTCGGCGAGCAGCCCCTCGGTCTGCTGGCGCGCGCTGGCCGCCTGTTCCTGGTCGCGGCGCAGGTTGGAGCGCTCGGATTCGAGGGCCGAATTGATGCGCTGATCAATGGAGTTCTCCCGCTGGCGCAGCCGCTGGTTTTCCTCGCGCTGCGACTTGTTGTCGGTCAGCGCGGTCTGAAGCTCGGTGCGCAACTGTTTCACCTGGGCGACGAGCGTTGCCACGGTATCGCGCGGGGTATCGCCTTCGATGCCCAACGCCTTCATTTCCTCGGGCGTGAGCTTGGAGCCGGCATCCGCGGCGGGCGGTGCCGACGTGCTTCCGCCGGAGAACAGCCGGATGGCAACGAACAGCACCAGCAAGGCGACCGGGATCATCAGCCACTTGAGCAAGCCGTTACTGCGCATGGCGGGCCTCCTTGCCGTCGTCGGCTTCCGCTTCCGGCTGCGGCAGGAGCGCAGCCGGGTCGAAGCGGTGGATCGCCGGCAGCAGCGATTGCGCGAGGCCGTGCCCGCGCGTCACCAGGTACAGGACGGTCGTGTCCTCGGGCGTCCCGCGCGGGCCGAGCGCTTCGTGCTGGAAGGTGGCGGTGAGGAAATCGCCTTGCAGCACGCGCGGGTCGAGCGTGACCGAGCCGCTGCTGCTGTTGGTCAGACGCACGGCGGTGACCCACTGGTCTTCCAGACGCCACGACGCGAGAGCGACCGCGCGCACGGGCAGCGTCGGCATCAGCGTGCCGAGGTCGAGGCCACGGCGCAGGTTCACCCGCATGACGCCCGGCAACGGCTCCACGGTGCGCAGCGGCGCGTAGAGGTTCTGCGCGGCAAAGCGCGTCAGGACGACCGGAACCGGCGTCTCGCGCCGCGCTGCCAGCGTACCTGCCTGATCCTGGGCGCGTGCCGGGGCCTCATCGGCACCGCCTGGCTGATCGCCATAGCGCGCCGGGGTGCTGCTGCCCTCGACGATGCGCACCGGCTCCAGCTCGGCTTCGCCGTCCTTGGGCGGCTCGGCCGCGATGTCGAGCAGGATCAGCGCGCCCGTGTCGGCGTCCTGCAATTGCAGCCGCGTGGGCTCGATCGGCTCGCTGGCGCGCAGGTACACCGCGCCACCCGCGCTCTGCACGCGCAGGCGCTCGCCAACGCCCGCAGGCACTCCCACGCGGACGTTCCGATCGATGAACACGATGCGCTCCTGGCCGACTTTCAGCGGCACCGCGAGCGGCATGCGTTCCCAGCGCAGAATCTCCACAGCATGGGAGACGGGTGCCGCGGCCGCGGCCAGCAGCCCCAGCAGCACGAGTACAGGATGCTTCATGGGGTGTTTCCTCCTTGGGGCGCTTGCGGAGACAGGCCGCCAGGCGCCGGGCGCGTCGGCTCCGGGGCGCTGATGCGCTGGGGGGCACCGTCGTAGCAGTCCAGCGCCAGGCCGAACGGGTTGCGGGCGGGGTCAACGTCCACCCGCGTGACCTTCACCGGGTAGCGCACGAGCGCGCGCTTGACCTGCTCGGCGCCGTAGTACTCGTCGGCGGTGATGTCGAGCGTCACCACCCAGTCGCGGTCGGAGACCACGCGCACGCGCGCCGTGGGGTCGTCGCCGTAGCCGCGGCCGGGTATTTCGTAGATGCCGCGCACGCGCTGGCGCAGTTCGCCCGTGCTGCGGCGGTAGTCGTAGTCCGCGCGCAGGAAGGCCTGGCAGGACGGGGTGAGATACGGCGAGAGCGTATGGAGGTTGCGCGGGTAGTCCTCTTCGCCATTCGTCGGCCAGCGGTTGAGGGTCTGGAACACGTAGAACGTGAACGCATAGACCGATTCGGGCGGCACTTCCCACCACTTTCGGGTACTGCCGGAGCGCAGATCGGGCGGGACGTGGATGGTCAGGTCGCGCGGCGCGCTCCACCAGCCGCCGCCCATGACCAGGGCGACGATGACCAGCGCACCGGCCCCCAGGCGAAGCGTCTTGATGTGCGCCTGCAGGTGGGTGATCTCATTCTTGAAGCGGCTCATCGTGCTCCCCTTGAGGCAGACCTTCGGGTGGACCAGAAGCCGGAACGCGAGATCAGCACGTGGCCGCCTACCCATCCCGCCATCAGCGGATGGCGCGTGGCAATGCGCCATTGCAGTTGCCGGTACAGCCAGGTGTCGGGGCGCCCGCGCTTGAGGCGGCGCAGGATGCCGCCGCCGATGAAGACGCCCAGGGCCACGCCCAGCACGACGAACGTCGGCGCGATGGCGATCGTGCGGAACACCCAGGACAGAGGCGCGCCGACCAGCATGCCGGCGGCGCCGGACAGGCCGCAGCAGATCCACAGTTCGTCGGCGGTGAGGCCGCGCACGACCATGGGGTGGCGGTTGAGCCGGTGCGGAAGGAACGTGACCGTCCCGTCCGCACGGACGTGCTGCTGCTCGGACATACCGGCCTCGCCTTACAGGATGCCGGTGGCTTCGGTGAGCAGCCAGATGCCGATCACGAGCAGCACGGCACCGATCGCGACGGTGAGGCCGAACTGGCCCCAGGTCTTGCGGCCGGTGTGGATTTCGGCGTAGGTGCCGTAGGCGTGGTAGCAAACGCCGATAAACATCGACGCCACGACCAAGAGGGCCACGAGCATGATGATGTCGTAGCCATAGTTCCTGATCGTTTCCATGATGCCGTTGCCAGTGCCGCGGGTCGGGTTTTCCAACTGCGGCAAGCCTTGCGCGAACGACAGCGCGGGCAGCGCGGCGGAGCCCAGTGCCACAGCGGCGCGCTGGGCAAGGCGGGAATGGAGGATGCGGTTTTGCATGGTCGTGCCTTTCAGGTCAGGAGAGGAGGAAGAAGCTCAGGACGAGGTACATCGCGACGAAGCGGATGCAGACGCCGAGGAACTGGCGCTGGTTGAGGCGGCTCTCGGACCACCCCACGTAGGCCGTTCGGATGGCCCAGACGCCCCAGACGAGGAGCACCGCGAACACGGCGCCGACCAGGACGGTCGCCATCGCCGAAGGCGCGATGCCGCTGTTGGCTTGAAATGCCGAGACCTGGGCGCCGTTCATGGCTTGGCTTCCGTAGTCGTCGGCGATGGCGAAGCGGACCGCTCGGTGCGGTAGTCGCTGGCCAGTTCGGAGGGGTCGCGCGGCTGGGCACGCGACGGTGTGAGATGGGCCTGGATGCCGGCGCGCACGCGCGCCAAGTCAGCCAGCAACCGCGGGTAATCGAAGTGGTAGCGCTCGCCCGGCTGGATGGGGGCACGCGCGGCGCTGTCGGCGACGGTGCGCTCCAGCGCGTCGAGTTGGCGCAGCGCGGCGACCAGCTCCTGGCGCTGTGCGGGGGACTCGGCCAACGCCATCGGGGACTGACCCAGCAGCAGGGCCGTCACGAGAAAAATGGGCACGCCGCGATGCGCGGCGCGCTGCCAGATCGGAGCCAACATCGCGCCATTCCTGTGTGATCAGAATAGTGCGATGGTGGAGTTCAGGGTGACTGCAGGCAGCAAACAATAGGAAACTGCGCTGATCGGTTTGATTGGCAGCGTGCGTCCAGTTCGCTCAGGGAGTGGTCGTCAGGCCAGAATTCAAGAAGGGAATTTCCACCGGCCGCGTGGCAAAATATCAACGCTCTTACAAAGATCCAGGATAAAAATGCAAGGACTGACCTTTAGAACTGATCAAGATTTTGAGGAAATTTGCTGCTACCTCATGAGGGACTGGGTCGCGCGGAATATGAGGTATGACGTGCAATTCAGAAGATACGGCGGAAATGGGCAAAGGCAGCATGGCATTGACATTTTTCCTGCCGTTGGCGGCTACTCAGTGTTTGGGCAGGCAAAATTTGTTAATCAACTAAACTCTACAGACGTTACGGCTGAGTTGAGTAAGACCGATTCCTTCCCTGAGCCGATTGGTTGTTATGTGATTTTCACAACGGCAAATCGCCATACCAGCATAAATCATCATCAGTTCCATGGCACTCAACACAAAAGGCTGGATGGATCGACTTTTCCGGTTCACGTGGTCTATTGGGGTGAAATTTCTGATATTAGTTTTATCCCACAAGATGTCTGTAAGAGAATTTTCCCATCAGCATTTCAAGTTGCCAGGAGCGCATTAACGCCTCAGCAGATGGCGGATTCCATAGCCACACTTCAAAATATTGTTCCTTCATATTTCAGGTCTGACTTTCTCGACTGGCTCGAAACATGGGACTTTTCATGTGGTTACATTCCATCTGTGCATTATGACGCCGTGGACAATCTTTACATTGAGTTGGATCGGGTAGGATGGGGAATGAAGGGTGTCAATGATTTTTTATATGCCCAAGGTCGCATTGACTTATCTCGTGCGCTTCCGGCTGGCGATGCCTTCTTTTATGCTCTCACTGAGTTTCGAGATTCAATATATAACTACATAGCTTTTGTACGCGGACAGGATGGGCAGGGCTACGTTACATTGCAAGGAATGGATGGGCGCGGCGCAACAGATTTCCCAAAGATTACAGAGCAGTGGAGCATGAGGGCGCGCCATTTGGCCAATATGTATCGCGAGAAAATCCTTGGTCAGCAAATTCAATAAATAAGAAATACTGAATGAGTTGCCTAATGATCTGGTTTCTCTGTCATCACAAGTATTTTTTGAAGCTGCCCGCAGTCAGGCTCACGGCCAGTCCCAGCAAGGCTGCGCTGGGCAGCAGGATCAGCAGTGGATGCACAGAGATCGGCAAGGCCAGGTACGTGACCCACGGCAGCACGGCCAGCGGCATCAGGCTCGCCTTCGCGCGGTGGTAGATGAAGCCGGATTCCCGGCCTGCGCCGAACCGGCGCACGTCCCGCCGCACAAGACCGTCGATCAGGCCGACGAACGCCGCGGTGCAGATCAGCGGCAACGTGAGCACCAGAACCAGCAGGCGCACCAGAAACGTGAGGGTGGTGAAGGCCGCGGCAATCAGGTAGTTCTCGGTCCAGACATAGACCTGGCTGATGTAGTAGCGAAAGTTGCGCCCCCCGTCCTGGATCCTCCCGTGGCTCGGCGCGCGGGCGCGCTCGGCGGTCTGGCTCATGCGCTCCAGCAGCCCGGAGCGAACGAATACCCATTCGTAGCCGGTATCCACCAGTTCGTGCGCGGTGCGCCCCGGCTCCTGCACGACGACGCTGCGCGTGAAGTGGCTGGACAGGTGCCCCAGTTCGTACTGCAACATCTGCTGCGAGTGCCGCCAGCCCTGGTCCTTCCAGAACAGGTGCATGCCGACGCACTCCACGACGATCGAGAACAGCAGCGAGCCGATCAGCACCCCGAGCAGCCGGAACGGCAAGGTGATGGTGCCGACGATCAGGCCCTGGCGCTGGTTCTGCTCCCGTTGTGCAGTCGAGGCGGCGTCCTTCATGGCGAGGCCTTGTTGCCGGTGTCCTCGTCGGTGGCAATGGCCACCGCGGGAGGTTCGGCCGCAGCGGCGTCATCCAGCAGGTCGTCGGGCAGGCCCGTGTCCTGCAAGGCGGGGGAACTGGTGAACTCCCACCACTGCGTCGCTTCGCTGTAGCTCTGGCGCATGTACCCGGCCAGTTGCTGCAAGTCTGCCGGCATCACTTCGTCCGGGTCCGGCGCCGGCAGCGGCATGCGCACTTTCCAAAGCTGGCCGCCCTGCAGCAACGCGAAGCACTGGCCTTTCGGCAGGCCGACGACGTGCGACGGCTCGATCATCGGCACGCTGGACATGCTGATGCGGTCCTGAGTGTTCGACGTGAAATCCGTCGCCCCGCGAATGTCCGAGCTGTCGGTCGCGCCGCTGACGATGGTGGTCGTATAGACCTCGACCTTCGGCAATTGCCGGGTCAGCAGTTCGGCGGTCGCGGTCTCGCGCACGCGCAGCATGAACAGGTTGTTGAAATTCCCGATCACCTGGCCTGCCTTCGCGCGGTTGCCGATGCGGGCCTCGATGTCCGACAGGGTCTGCGTGTACGCAGTGACTTGCAGGCCGGCACCGCCGCCCTTGTTGATCAGCGGGATGAACTCGTCGCCCATCAATTCGTTGAACTCGTCGGCATGGACGTTGATCGGCACGCGCGCACCGGCCGATGCGCCCGGCAGGCCATCGTCGATCCCATGCTTGTAGATATGCCCGGCGACCGACACGAGATCGCTGAACATCGAGTTGCCGACCGCGGTGGCGACCTCGGCGTCGGAGAGCGCATCCAGGCCCACATAGACGATGGCCCTCTTACGGATGATCTGCATCCAATCGAAGATCGGCCTGGGGTCGTTGAGGTCGGAGTAGTTGGGGGCCAGGAGCTGCGAAATCTTGCCGCTGGTGAGCTTCTCCAGCAGCGGCAAGAGACTGGCGACGATCTTGTCGAAGTACGTCTTGTCGTAGCGCACCGCAGAGCGCAGGCCGTCGAGCACCGGGTCGTAGTTGCGGGCTTGGGACAGGTACTGCTCCAGTGCCACGATGCGCTTTTCCCGCCCGATCATGTTGCGCGGGATGTTCTTCTCGTTGATCTTGGCCTCGATCTGGACGATCACCTCCCAGGCCTTGGGCTCGGTCTTGGCGAAGTAGTGCTGGGCGTACTCGATGAACAGCGCGTCGATGTTGATGACGTGCCGCTGGATCAGCATGTAGTCCGGGCGCTGTCCCAACTCCACCAACGCGCGCGCAATGATGTTGACGAAGCGCCAGGCGAACTCGCGGAACGCCGCACTGTTGCCTTCGCCGGAAAGCTGACCCGCAACGCGGGTGGCGACTTCCGATATGCGCCCGAAACGCCCCACGGCGTTGTAGCGCGCGGAAATATCCGGCCAGCCCAAATGAAAGACGTAGAACTCGCCTTCGCGGCCCGCGCGCTTGGCCTCGACGTACATCCGCTTCAGGAGATCGGCATCGCCCTTGGGGTCGATGACGATCACCACCTCGTGCTCGCCCGCGGCGTTCACGCGCCGGATGTCCTGGGTCACGAACAGTTCGGCCAGCCGGGTCTTGCCGACGCGCGTGGTGCCCAGTACCAGGGAGTGGCCGACGCGCTCGCCCAGCGGCAGGCTGACGTCCACCTCTTCGGGTTCGATGCCCTGCAGGCGCGGCAGACCGCCCACGGGCGGCAGCGGCCGCACCGGGTTGAAAGGCACGTCCCAGCCGGTGAGTTTCGACAGTCGGGACAGCGGGAACGGCGCGAACTCCAGCCGTTCCTCCAGGCGCCGCGCCAGCCGGTACGCGGGTGTCGGTTCGACGTAGCGGCGGAACTCCGGCCGGTACGTCTGCATCAGCCTATGGGTGTGCTTCTGCTCCCACAGGAACCCGCGCCCCACAAACAGCCGTTGCTGGCTGACCGGCACGTCCTTGCTGGTCATCACGTAGCGCGGCAGCCTGCGGATGTTGCGCCGGTAGCGCAGGATGACGCGGGCATCGCGGTAGCGGATGGCGCCGTAGGCACCGAACGCCAGCGCACCTCCGACGCCCATGGCGGGGCTCAGCGCGAGCGACCACGGGGCCACCAGGGACAGAAACGCGGCGCCTGCACACGCCGCGACGGTATATAGCTCCACCGCTGGGCGAAGCAGCACCTCGACCGGCTGTTTCCCCGACATGGCTTCATTGCTCGATGCCGGTGGCCGTGATCAGCACCGGGTAGTGCCGCAGGCCCAGGCGCTCGGCCAGGTCATCGCCGGACACGGGCGCGAGGGGTACGCCGGGCACCAGGGCGCGCAGCCGCGCCAGGCCCTGCACGGTCTCGACGTTGACCACCAGGCCGACCGCGCCGCGCTCGCGCAGCGCTGCCGCCTGGCGGCGCATCCAGGCCCGGGAGGTTTCGTCGTCGCCGACGACCACGAAAGGCCGAAGACCCGGAGCCTCGATGACCCGCCGCGCGACGGTGCCGGGCGCGAGCTTGGCGCTGCGTACCGGCAGCATTGCGGCCTCGCCTGCCGGGGTGGCGGGAACCTGGGTCGTCGGGATCGGCGGCCGGGCCGGCCCGTTGGCGCGCGGCTGGAGGTTCAGGGCTTCGTAGTACGGCAGCGCCGACGTGCCGCCGCGGTCTTCGACCACGATCAGCGGCTCGCCGGCAAGCGAGGCCAGCGGCAGACTCGCCAGCAGCACGAGCAGGCCTCGTAAGGCCAGATGGGATGTCGTCATGGGGATGTCTCCTGGCGCGCGGCGAGGACCGCGGCGGTTGGGCGCGGGCCCTGCACGCGGGCAAGGTGGCGGGATACGCTGCGCCGGTAGCGGGCGGCAGGCTCACCCCCGGCAGGACGGTGGTAGCGGCCGATCGCCAGCAACCAGTCCTCGCCGGGGGTGTGCTGCTCCCGCAGGATCTCGGCGGCGATGGCGAGGTTGCGGTACGGGTCTAGCAAGTCGCACGCGCTGGTGTAGCGCTGCTGGTGGTAGCCGAGGTTGATCTGGCCCAGGCCCGCGTCGATGCGCGTGTGCGGCGTGGAGCGCATTGCCCGCTGCAAGCCCGCGCAGGCGTCGGCACGGGTCGCGTAGCGGTGCGACTGGCCGGCGACATTAAGGGACCACGGCCACGGAACGATGCGCCCGTGGCGGCGGATGCCGCTCTCTTGCAAGGCCACGGCGTAGAGCACCGTCGAGGGGATGCCAGCGCGCTGCGCGGCGAGCTGATAGGCCGGTGGCGGAACCTCCTCGGCCTGGGCAACGCAGGCGCAGAAGCCGGCGATGAGCACCAGTGCGCGCAGGAGAGCGGCTACGGCTGGCGCTGCCATTGGCCGTTCACCTCGCGCACGACCGCCGGCAGATCGCCGGGCACCCCCAATGTTAGCCAGCGACCGCCGTCGTGGTTGAGCGTGATGCTTCCGCTGCGCACGCGTGCCGGATCGACGTTCGCGCGCTTGGCCCAGTCGCGGATGCGCGCGTCATCCTGGCGGCTGCCGACCATGTACAGGTCGAATTCGGCGCCCGTAGATTGCAGGCGCTGGACGAGCTGGCTGCAGGCCACGCAGCCGTCCTTGACGAACACTGCTGTGCGGCCGGAGCCGCGCGTGGCGCCGGCGACCGGCTTGTCGTCCGGCAGGTTCACCCGCTGCATTCCGGGGTTCAGGCGCTGCCAGGCCTCGTCGTAGGCGCGCTGATAGGCAAGCAGCTTCTCGACGCGGCGCGCCTCGACCTGCACCTGCAGTTCTGCGTAGCGGCGCCGCTCCTCGTCGGTGCGGGCCTCGATGCCTAGGGCCGACAGCGGGTCCAGGTTGGGCGAGTAGATGCCCAGCGGCCCGTCCATCAGTTCGCGGTAGCGCGCCCACTCCTGCGGTTGCAGGCCCCAGTCGCTTGACACCCGGCCGTCCAGAGCGCGTGCGGCCAGCGGGCGCTCCTGGCTCTGCGCATTGCGGGCCGGAGCCGTGGCCGGCTGCTGAGCCCACGCGGGAAACTGGGTGGATGCCAGCAGGAGCGCGGAAAGGACGATCGATGGCTTCATGCGCTGTACTCCGGTCAGGGAATCGCCACGCGGCCGGGTCTGGTCGCCGGCCTGGAACACCGCGGTGTTGCCCTCGACGGCCTGCAAGCGCCACGGGCCGACCGCATCACCTGGCAGCAGCACTTGAAGCTGGTCGGGCGTGAAGTCGCCACTGCTCGGCGCGACGGACACGCTGCGCTCGCCGGCACGCAGTTCGGCACCCACGATGCGGAACGGGAGCGGCGGTGGTTCGGGCTTGGCGGTGGGCTTGTTCCCGCTGCGCGGCTGGGCGGGTGCAGCGGCGCGCGCAGCGGTCTGCCGCGTCTTGACTTGCTCGACTTCGGCGCGCAGCGCCTGAAGGTCGGCGGCGGCGGCATAGTCGCTCAGCGATTGCTCGACCTGGGCGGCGCGTGCCTCCAGGATTTGGCGCGTGTCCTTGAGGTCCGCCGCCGTGGCGACGGCTGGACGCTGCTGGATGGCCTCGACGGTCTCGGCCAGGCCCGTCGCCAGCGCTTCGAGGCGTTGCAGGCGGGAATTGAGGCGATCCTGGTCGGCCTGATCGTTCATGGCCTGGTAGCCGAGGGCAATGAGGACACTGAGGCCGATCAGCCAGAGCCACATCAGGCTCTGCACCACCACGGCGGCGGTTGAGCGCTGGGCGGGCTGCGGGCCGTTCATGGCTGGCCTCCCGATGCCGCGGGCGCCAGCGGAAACGTCTGCACCGCCTCGTTGGCGGGCAGCGCGGGTGCCTTGTCGGCGGTCATGCTGTCGTTGGGACGCTCGAAGCAGATTTGCCGCGCGCGGTCATCCGCGTGCAGTTCCCAGGCCGGACCAGCAAGGGTGAGCAGCGCTTCGCGCAGGGTCATGGGGCCTAGGTGCAGGTGCGCCGCCGGCAGCGGCAGTGCGTACAGCTCGACCACCGCGTGCGCCGTCTGGCACAAGCCGTAGCCGCTGCGCTTGAGCACATGCCGTAGCCCGTCGCCGACCGTGGCGCGGGCATCCTCGGGCATCGACACGTCGATGGTCTGCAAAAGCAGGTCGCGCTGCGCTGCTGTCGGTGCCAGTTCCACGAGGGTGTAGCGCCCGTAGCGCACGACGGGGATGTATTCGGGCGCCTCGGATGCGGGCGCGGCCGAGGATTCCTCGATTGTGTCGGGCGCGACCGGCGCGCTCGTCGTCGCGCAGCCGCCAGCCAGCACCGACCAAAGGAGGCCGAGAAAACCCGCCAGCAGGCGGCGTTCGGGGTGGTGAAACCAGGGTGGTGAGGGGCACATGGCGCGTCGTCCTGAAACATCGAGCCCTCACCATCGCCGCTGCGTGAGGTTGCGACAGCAAACAATGCGAAATGAGGGCCGTCCGATTTCCTGGCGCCGACCAAAACAAACGGCCCCGAAGGGCCGTGGGCATAGAAGGTCGGTCGCTGGGGTGCATCAGGCCAGACGCGACATCGCAGGGAATCGATCGACGTGGCGCATCCTCATCGGTTGAGGCGGCCCAGTGCAACCGTTCCGGTCAGCATCAGGACGACAGCCAACCCTAAGCCCAGTACCGGCGAGGTCATCGTCCATACGGTGCCTACGACCGCACTCGACAGGAACTTGGCGCTGCCATCGACGGTGCCCAGCGCTCCGTAGCTCATAGTCAGCGCTTGCGGTTCGATCATGCCCGCGGCGACCGTGGATTCCAGCGCCTCCTGCATCGCCACGTAGAGCCCCGCGGCCACAAAACTGGTGGCGAGCAGCGGCAGGCTGCCTATGCCCAGGCAGAAGGCGAGTGCCGCCAGCACAGCAGTGGCCGCGCCCAGCGCGTAGCCCGCCACCCATAGCGGCAGCGGGCCGATGCGATCCGCCCAGGCGCTAACCGGATAGGAAGCCAGCACCTGCACGGCGTTGCGTCCCACGTAGAGCAGCCCGGCGACCTGTGTCGCATGCATGATGTCGATCGAGGGCGCCAGCAAGTGCGTGGCGGCCAGGATCAGCAGGCTGTGCGAGAAGTTCCCCAGGCCAGACAACCCGACCGCGCAGAGGTAGCGTTTGAACCGTGTTGGCAGCTCGTGCAGCGCGCCGAAGAAGCGCAGGCCGGGATTGGGCGATTGCTGGGGGGCGTTCACGAGCGTCAGGAAAACCAGCACGGCCAGCAGGCCAGGGATCACGGACAGCCCGAGCACCACGCGGAACGGGCTGGCTACGTCGTCTCAATGCAGCGTCTGCGCCCACCCCAGCGCAGCCACGCCCAGCAGCTGCCCGGCGACCGCACCCACCGTATCCATCGCCCGGTGAAAGCCGAACGCGCGTCCAGGGGTCTGCGCGCTCACCGCCTGGATCACGATGGCGTCGCGTAGCGGCCCGCGCAGTCCCTTGCCGAATCAGGACAGCAACTGACCCAGGAGCAGCAGCGGCCATCCCACCGCCAGTGCGATGAAGACCTGGACGAGCGGAGTGAGCGCATAGCCGAGCAGGACCAGTGCTTTGCGATGGCCGAGCGAGGTAGCCCGACACCATCTTGGTGAAGCTGGCCACCGCATCGGCCGCGCCCTCGATTAGGCCCAGCGCCGCGGCCGGCACCCCAGCACCGCCAGGGAGCCCGGCAGGGATCCGAAGGGATTCACTGAAACTGCGCTCGACCATTTCGTCACGAAAGGGTATAGTGCGCGCTTGGAGATGGCGTTCCTCCTGGGAAACCGAACCGCAGCATTCGCTGCCGATGACGCCTACAGTTACCTGACCTTCTGTCGGGGCTGTAGGCGTTCACGTCCACATCTCTTGCATGGGTCAGCCCGATGGATTTCGAGCGAACCGACCCCATGCCTAATCGCCGTCTAGAACAGCTTGAGCTGCTGCCCTACGTGGGCAAGTGGCTTCTCATCGCCAGCGTTGTTGCCGTCCTGGCCGGCAGCGCCTCCGCCTTCTTCCTCGTCTCCCTCGATCATGCCACGGCCTGGCGCGAGTCCCACCCTTGGGTGATTTGGCTGCTGCCGCTGGCCGGCCTGGGCGTGGGCCTCGTGTATCACCTGCTCGGCAAGACGGTGGACGGAGGCAACAACCTCATCATCGACGAGATCCACGACCCCAAGAAGGTGGTTCCGCTACGCATGGTGCCGCTGGTGCTGGGCGGCACGGTGGTGTCACACCTCTTCGGTGCTTCCGTGGGCCGCGAAGGCACTGCGGTGCAGATGGGCGGCGCGCTGGCCGACCAACTCACCCACGTGTTCCGCCTGGAACATGAAGACCGACGCATCCTGCTGATGTGCGGCATCGCCGCAGGCTTCTCGTCGGTGTTCGGCACGCCCATGGCGGGCGCCGTGTTCGGGCTGGAAATCCTGGCCATCGGGCGCATGCGTTATGACGCCCTGTTCCCCTGCATGGTGGCGGGCATCGTGGCCGATCAGGTATGTCTGGCCTGGGGCGTGCACCACGCCCATTACGCGATCGGGCAGATCGTGCCGGTCGGCGCTTGGAGCGTGGTGGCGGTCGTGCTCGCCGGGGTCGTGTTCGGCATCGTCGGCATGCTGTTCGCCCGCGTCACTCACGCGCTCGGGGCGCGGGTCAAGCGGCTCATCCATTACGCACCCCTTCGGCCGTTCGCCGGCGGCATCGTCATCGCCCTCGCGGTCTGGGCGCTCGATGGCTACCAGTATATCGGTCTGGGCATCCCGGAGATCGAGCGCGCCTTCCAGGAGCCGATGCAGCCGTGGGATTTCCTTGGCAAGTTCGGCTTCACGGTCGCGTCGCTGGGCACGGGCTTCAAGGGCGGTGAGGTCACCCCGCTGTTCTACATCGGCGCTACCCTGGGCAACGCACTGGCGCCGATCCTGCAGATGCCGTTCGCTTTCATGGCCGGCATCGGCTTCGTCGCGGTGTTCTCCGGCGCGGCCAACACCCCGATTGCCACGACCCTGATGGCGATGGAACTGTTCGGTGCCGAGATCGGTCCGCTGGCGGCCATCGGCTGCGTCACGGCTTACCTGTTCTCGGGGCACACCGGCATTTACCACGCGCAGCGCGTAGGCCACAGCAAGCACCGCCGGCATCGGGCCGCTGTCCCTGAAGACCTGCGCATCGCCGATCTTGCCGCCTTCCTCAAGAAGCGCCGCGAAACCTCGAAGTCTTCCGCCGCAGATCCTGTGGCACTGCCCCCTGTCTCCAAGGAAAGCGTTGAATGAAAACAGACACGTCCCAGACCATCGCGGCGCTGCGGCTGTACTTCCCGACCGCAACCCGGGCCAAGGTCACCCGTTTCTGGCACCACCTGAGCGCGCCTGCACTGGCGCATCACCTGCTTACCGTGGCCAAGAAGGCCAACATCCTGCAGGCCATGCTGCACCGGGTCAGTTCGGGCTACCTGCCAGGAGAACGCTTGTCGCACCAGCACCCCGAACTGACGGGCATGCGGCACCCGGAATGCCTGGAATTGCTGGACACCGAGCAGCGGCTGCGGGCGTTCATGCACGAGCACGGGGACGAGTTGAAGAAGGTCCACGCCGTGCTGTTCCTGTGTGAGCTGCCGCTGTCGCACCTGAGGACCGCCTCCGGCAATGCGACCCGGGGCGTTTGACGATGAGCGGCGCATACGCAGTCCTGGCCATCAGCCTCGGCTCCATCATCGGCGCGCTCCTGCGCTACGGCCTGAGCGTGGCGATGAACGCCCTGGTGCCGCCGATCCCGATGGGCACCCTGGCATCGAACCTGATTGCGGCCTACATCGTGGGTTTTGCGATCGCCTACTTCGGGATGGCACCGGGCTTGTCGCCCGTGTGGCGCCTGTTCGTGATCACCGGGCTCGCTGGTGGTCTGTCCACCTTTTCCACGTTCTCGGCCGAACTGCTCACGCTGCTGCGCGACGGCCGCCTGGGCTGGTCGGCCGGCATGCTGGCGCTGCACGTGGGCGGCTCGCTCACGATGACGGCGCTGGGCATGGCGTCCGCATCCGCTACTCGCCAATCGTAAAGGAGACCCCATGAAAGGCTACCAACTGACATTCTTCACGGCGCAGGACCGCCGCCACGGGCACAAGCCCATCGGTGACTGGCTCCTGGAGTTCGCCAAGGACCATGGCGCTGTCGGCGGCACGCTGGTGGGCGGTGCGGAAGGATTCGATCACGTCGGCCGCTTCCACTCCGCGCACTTCTTCGAACTGGCCGACCAACCGCTGGCGGTGACCGTCTCCGTAGACGAAGCGGCCTGCCGGCGTTTGATGGACGCGCTGGCGCAGGAAGCGATCGACCTGACCTACGTGAAGGTGCCCGTCGAGTACGGACGCATCGGTCTGGGCGCGAAGTAAGCACCTTTGGCGCGACTCATGACTTGGTCCAGGAGACTGCCATGTTGAGGGTTTACAACCTGCCGCCCGAGCCGGGCATGCGCGATTGGCTGCGGGAAAACGGTCGGCTGATCGCTGCGCTCATCGCCTGGTCCGTCGTCATGGTGTGCAGTGCCAGCGTTGTCGCTCCCCTGAGCGACACGGAGTGGTACGCAGTGCGCACCGTGGAAAACGGCTTGATCTACGAACGCGCGAACGGCGAGCACGGCTGTCTGGCGCGCGTGGCTGCTGGCGACGCGATCACCTGTGGGCAGGGCAAAGACCTGACCGGCAAGCTGCGGGCTGATTGAAAGCGCGGGCAGATCCGGACACCAAGGCCACGCGTCCCGCCCGTCCAAGTTCAATTGCAGGGGGTTATATGGTTTCCAAGATAAAGATGATTCACGCGCGTGAAATCCTCGATTCGCGCGGCAATCCGACCATCGAGGTCGATGTGCACCTGAGCAGCGGCGTGATGGGACGCGCCGCGGTTCCGGCCGGAGCTTCGACCGGCATCCACGAGGCCGTCGAACTGCGCGACGGCGACATCCGGTGTTTCGACGGCAAAGGGGTCCGTGCCGCTGTGGCCCATGTAAACAAAGGCATTGCCGCGGTGCTGCTCGATGCCGACGCCTTCGATCAGGAGACGATCGACCGGCGGCTGCGGGACTACGACGGCACGGCGAACAAGAGCCGCATCGGCGCCAACGCGATCCTCGGCGCGAGCCTGGCCGTGGCGCGGGCGGCATCGCAGGCCGCCCAACAGCCACTGTTCCGACATTTGGGCGGACCCGAGGTCCACCGCATGCCCGTGCCCATGTTCAACGTCCTCAACGGCGGGGTACATGCGAACTGGCAGGGAGTGGATTTCCAAGAGTTCATGATCGCTCCGGTGGGCGCTTCGAGCTTTGCCGAAGCGATGCGCTGCGGTGCCGAGATCTACCACCGTCTGCGCGAAGTCCTTAAGGACAAGGGCCACTCCACCACTGTGGGCGACGAAGGCGGGTTCGCGCCGCCGCTCAAACGCAACAGCGACGCGGTGGAGTTGATCCTGGCGGCCATCTCGCGGGCTGGTTACGAAGCGGGAAAGGATGTCGTCCTGGCGCTGGACCCTGCATCGAGTGGGTTCTATCACGACGGGATGTACCACTTGCGCAGCGAAGGGCGCACGGTCACGGCCGAGGAACTGGTCGCACTCTACGTCGAGTGGGTGGCGCGCTACCCCATCAAGGTCCTGGAAGACGGCCTGGCGGAAGACGACTGGAGCGGCTGGGCGCTGCTGAACCAGACCCTGGGCAAGAAGATCGAACTGGTCGGCGACGACCTCTTCGTGACCAACGTCGAGCGCATTGAGCGCGGTATCCGCGAGGACGTGGCCAACGCGGTGCTGATCAAGCCCAATCAGATCGGCACGCTGACAGAAACCTTGTCTGCCGTCGCCTTGGCCTACAACGCCAACTGGGGTGCGATGGTGTCGCACCGCAGCGGCGAGACCGTGGACAGCTTCATCGCGGACCTGGCAGTCGCGCTGGACACCGGGCACCTCAAGACCGGCGCGCCTTGTCGCGGCGAGCGCGTCGAGAAATACAACCAGCTCCTGCGCATCGAGGAAGCGCTGGGAAGCGCGGCCACCTATGCGGGGACCCACGCCTTCGTCCGTTGATGTCTTGAAAACCTGTTTTTATGGAGAGTGAATGAATGACAAACGTTATCCTGACCCGTCATGGTCATGTGGACTGGATCGCGCCTGAGCGCTTTCGCGGGCGTGCCGAACTGCCACTTTCGGAGCTGGGAAAGCGGCAGGCTGAAGCGCTCGGCAGG